>WBNO01014634.1:161198-201798 GCA_013400575.1 Peucedramus taeniatus | reverse complement strand
AGGCGGCGGCAGGACGAGAGCCGCGGTCCGGGCTCGGCGGGAGCGGCAGCGGGCTGGGGGCTCGGCGGGCAGCGGGGCTCCAGCGAGCGGGACTGGGGCGCCCCTGGGGTGCAGGACGGAGCCGGGGGCACGACCTGGCGGTGCGGTGTTTGGGGTGGGGAGGAAGCGTGCGTGGGACTGACCCGGGCCTGCCCACGCCGGGCTGCGCCTGCCGGGTGCGATGCGGCGGGGATGCTCGCTGGGCGGATAAGGCAGCATCTCCTCGGGCAGCCCTGGGACGGCTCGCCAGGGCCGTTCTGCGGCTCCGGAAGGCACGGACGGGTTTGGGTCGGTGTTGTGGCAGATTTCTGAGTACTTGGCTCTGTTTAGACACTGTTTGCCCGCCTTTATCTTGGACCACGTACCAAAGTGTTTGTACCTAGTGCTTGTGTCTGCCCGCCTGATGGGTGGCTGAGGCCCAGCAGGGCACAGGGGCTTCCCTGGGCTGCTGGAACAAGTTGGTGGCAGAAGCAGGGAGTGAGCCCCAGCCCCCAGGGTCCCTCTCCCAATGTACTGGCCTACGCCACTGGCTTGTGATGGCAGATAAAATGTCACCCCACCGCTGTGTCACGTCATGGCTTGTGCCCGTCTCCACGTCATCCTGACCACAGAATCCTCCTTCTGGGAGCTACACCTGAGGGTGTTGAATCTGCTTTGTGCTAGCAGGGGAGAGGAAGGGAAACCTCTCCCAATTTCTCCCTCCAGTTTTGTTATACTGATGATTTTGAGAGGGCTGGTAGGTCAGGGCAGTCTAGTGCTCTGGCCAAGCTACTCTCCCCCAGTTTTCAACTTCATCCAGATTTGTTGATGGATGAAGGCCCTGCCTTCTCCCTTGCTTACTTCCCCATTCTCACTAGCAGCACAGTGGGTTTGCTATTCAGAAACCTCCTGAACAGAAGGAGTGTTTTCCAGGAGAATGAGAAAGAGAGACCTTTGTCTGGCTGACAGATGTTATTTCTGCATGAACATCTTTTTCCTTTTAACTATTTAGCCACCATCTCCAGGACTGATGTACATGCCAGCCTTTTCCCCTTTCAGACAGTTCATGGGGGAGCAGGGTGTGAAGGGAAAACTGGGTGGAGAAACAAGGTATGAGAAAGCACTTTGCCCCATGTGGAGATTTACATTCTGTAGAACTGGTCAGGCTGCCTGTCTGAGCAGAAAAGAGACAATTAAATGTGCCATTTGGGAGAAAAGGTGCTGTTGTAGTGGTTTGCAGTATTTATTCAGCGGGGAGAGGGGAGAAAGTGGGAAAAATAGGAAGCAGAAAGACTGACTCTGACACCAGACCAGAGTCTTGGCCTCGCTGCCTTCCCTGCTGCCCTGCAAAGCGGTGGTCAAGGCTGGGCAACAGATGGAGAGGGAAGCAGAAGCAGCTCCTTCAGGAAGGATTTGTTGAAAGTGTCCTGGCGAAGAGCCACTGGCAAACAAATAAGTAATAAATAAAAGCAGGGAGGCCACCAGCACCCCTGCAGCCTCTGACTCCATAGCACATATGGGCTTTTCTGGCTTCCCTGTGAGCTTAAACCTCTGCCTTCTCCTGTGGCTCCATCCTGGCTCCTGAAAATCCATTCAAATGCCTTTCAGCTCCTTGAATTTTTTTTTAAATTATTTTATTTTATGATAACATTTGAATTGCTTTGTAATGACTCTCCTCTTCAGAGCTTTCCCTGAGGTTAACTATTTCATCTCTGGTTTAGTGGCTGCTGACAGTGGTAAGCATAGGGTGGTCCTGTGCAGGACAGAAATAGTGATGCTTGCTGGGGATGCTGATTAGGGATGTGTGTAGGCCCTTGCAGGTAAATACTGTTCTCTTTCCATGCAGAGCCTTCTGGCCCATGGGAACACAAGGCAGGTTTCAGCACAGCTTCAGAGCCTGCATCTGCACAGTTGTAAAAGGATGAGCATCTCTGCTTTAAAATATGCCTTGCAGAAAATACTCTCATCTTAAGAGACTTCCAGAGCTTTCTGAAAACACAAAGAAGAGGCAGAAATGTTTCTAACACCCACAAGTGAATTCAATTGATATTAAACTAATCAATCACCTAAACTCCTTGGCAAACATCAGTGTGCTGTGCAAATGCTACTCCTCCACGAGTCCTACAAACACCAAAGTCTTCTACTGTTGTCACTCCTGTGTTTCTTACTTTAGTTACTGTAAATATATTTTGTATACTTAGCCCTAAATTTGAAGAAAACATTGAATTGCTGATGCACTGTGCTCAGAGCAAAAGCGGGTTTGCTTTGAGATTATTTCAGGAGAAGCAGCTCCAGTCCTAATCTCCTTCAGCTATGGCTTGAACACATTCAGTCCCTAGCCAGCTGTCACAAGAGAACTTAGAGCTTTGAAAGATCCCACTTGGCATCTACCTGCACTTTAAGGTGCCTAAATATCCTTTCAAAGCTTGTTTGAAGTTACTGCTTCAAATGTGTTTGACTAGTAATCAGGCTGTGATCACACCTTGGTATTAGGTGGGGACAATGTCAGCAGTTTGCTCACACTATTACTGCAACAATGGGACAGACAGGGAGCTGTGCACAGCCCTTCCCATCACCCAGGCACTATTGTTGCTGGTTAATGGGTGAGAAAGGGCACGGCAAGTCCCCTTGGGTCTCTGCAGAGTAGCTTGGAGAGGGGCACAGACTTACCTCTCCCAGCCTGCTGCCCTGGTCCCTGTGTCACCCTCACCTAACATAATGTTGTCCAGTCTCTGAGGAGCATGAACACCGTTGTATAGAAGCATTTCAATGCTGGAATCAGTTGTTTAGTTCCAAGCATTGTCCCCATGAGAAGCTGGGGTTACCATTTTGACCGAGGAGGGGCTCCTTGCAGTCATAGTTTGATCTTAAATAAAGATGTATTTAAAATGGAGCACAGGGAGATTCAGTGCTCCTGTTCAGTGGGAGCGTGTGAAAACTTTGGGTGACCTGATCTCCCCCTCTCCAGCACCAAAGTCTTGTGTCTTGTCATCTGCAGATTTGTGGGTGAACAGAGAGGAAGGCAGGATCTGAGCAAAGACAAGCTCTGCTGCACCCCCAAGTGCTAAAAGGCAGCTTGTGAGAGGTGAAAAAATATGTCATCATGTAATTTTGAGTTCTTCTAACAGAGATAGGAAAGTGCTCTGGCCCTGCTTCACTGGAAAACACTTTGTTATTAGCTGGGAGTTGGTGATAGGAGACAGCTGGGGCAGGAGGTGATGGAGATTGAGACAATGAGCCCCTCAACGTGCTGTGTTCGATTGGAAAGGGGAAACCAAAATTCAGAGAAGCTGGGGGTGCAGGAGTTAGGGCAAACAACAGTTTTGGAAATGTAGCTGGGGAGTGGCTCCCAGCTGTTGCCCAAAGTGAGCCTGTGGTATCCTGGGCCAAGGTCTGGGGCCTCTGCATTGGCCAAGCCAAGCTGACCCTGTCAGAGGAATCCTCTTGCTGTGCTGCCCATGCAGCAAGGTGGCCCACACAAAGATGACACACCAGGGAATGGCACAGGCTGAGGTGCTGAGATTTTGTGAGGGCTGGCATGCTCATGACTCTTGAGGTATGAAAGTGACTGGCCATGGACCACAGGCACCTGTGCAGCTAGGATCCCAGCCAGCACTGGGACAGCCTCTAGTAACATGGGGCTTGGGACACACCTGGCTGGAGGATCTGATTCCAGCAGGGTGGGATGGTCTTCTTGGCATGGCTGTGGTTTGGAGCAGGATGTTCATACTTTGAGGTATTCAAAACCTGCCTGGATAAAGCCCTGAGGAACCTCTTCTAGCTCACATTGAGAAGGGAGGCGGGACTGCATGATCTCCCTCAGCCTCAGTGCTGCTGAGCTTATTTGTCCTGTCTTCTGACAAATTCAGTCACCATGGGGTAATCCCCAAGGCAGCACTGGAGAAATGACCAGAAGCTGAAGTTTGCCTAGCTTGCCTTTGTCTGCAGGCAGCATTCTGGAGGTTTCTACAAGACTAGGAGACTGCCAGGGCTTGCAGGCTCCAGGCTGAGGACATGCACTGCTCATTGTGTTTCTGGGCTGCTTTTCTCAGCGAGGGCAGAACTGAGTGGAAATATAATGGCAAAGAGAACAGAAAAATGAACCAAACTTTATAGACTTCAGAGCAAACTTGGTCTGTGCCTTGTTTGGCTCTTGACCTGCTGCTGAACAGGATGGATGAATTAAAGTCAGGACTTAAGTTAATGATCAGAAAGCCACGACCTAAGTCCCTGTTTTTAATCTCACTGTGTTTGTACACTTCTGCTCTTTTCCTAAGGACAAGTTGATTCTCAGTGATGAGCATAATGTGATGCTTAGGGCTGAGCAGGAGGCTGCACTGTGCTTGAGTGAGTGGGTTTATAGCTAACATATGGTTTTTTAGATACTTAATGTCTATATTTCTTGCATTACAAAATGGTGAGTGATGCATTTCTTACTAGATACCACTTAATTATTTATTATAAATTTGGTCGAGCTGTATTTCAATGGAAAATGCAGTCCAATTGTAAATGCAGTATGAGAGCATTTAAAAGGTGGTTTCTTTGGTTAAATAAAACTGCTTAAAATGTATGAGCCCACAAAAGAAAAGAGAATAAGTTTATGAAGACATTATTTATATTTGTAATGAATTTAGCAATACTATACTGCTGTACTGTATTGTATTATTATAATACTATATCATAGGAATAAAATTTTATTATAGGAGATACAAAATATAGCCAGTGATATAACCTGATTATTTTTGACATTTAAGAATTCAGAACTAGTAGAGATTATCCTATCACAGTTCATCTTCATTAGGCTTTGAAAGGGAACCAGGCTTTCCTAGGTTAACCTGCAGTGATTTTTCAGAACTTTAACTAAACTAATCCATATACTAAGTTAATGGAAACATTTTTCCCCTCTACTTTCAAGGAAGGTTGCAGCTGTCAGAGCCACTTTTGCAGTTCACCAGGCTTTAGCTCCAGGTTCTCAGCCACTGAGCAGATCTGGCAGCAAGGACATACTGCATGAATTTCTAGTGACTTATTTTTCACTGATGAGAGGGATCTGAGGTCTTATCATGTAGGTTTTAAGAACTTTCAGTTTTAAATTGGCTGTCTTTTTAATTTAAAAAGTTTTTAGTTCCGACAAAATCTGATTACTTTTCAGTCAGGTGTATGTTTCCAAGAGTCATAATTCTTTTATTTGTTCTGGTTCCAAATCCTCTTTATTGCTTTTTCCTTTCATATTAGTGCTGCTAATCCTCTCATCAAGCAGTTTCATTTGATTTTTCTGTGGGGAAGTTTTCATCAAGCTTAATTTTCTTGTATCCAAGTTTTTAGTTTCTTATGTTTTCTTCCATAAAATTTCATCAATTTCTTCCTTCTTTAAAAACAAACCCCAAACAAAGGGAATACTAATAATATTTAATATTTGTGGTAGTGGCTGTGTAACCTCCTGAGAATTATGCATTTTAAAGACTTTCATGCTTTGTTCAGTCATTTCAGGAGTCAGAGGATGGATGCCTTTGCAAATACAGTCCTCTGATATCCTACACATTGGGCTGAAAAAAGCTAGCTATGGAAAACTTTAGTAACTGAGAGAGACTATGACCATGCCCTAGGTCTTGTCTTAGGTACATACATCCACTTTGATGACTACAGCTTTATGTCTGCTCCAGGTTTCAGGATTCCTTCATCCTGGCAGCTAAGTCTGAAGGACCAGCTGTTTATTTGGACAGTCCCTGCGTAGAGTTAAACTTCAGGGGTTTTATTCCCTCCATTATGAGGAGGTGAATTTCCAGCCCTCCTAAAAGGCATGTTGCAGTTTGTTTCAGCAGAGAAGAGATGTCACTCCACATTTCTTTGGACCTTGTTTTTTCGCTTTTTGGGGGTGTTTATGGTTTTGGGTTTTTTGTTGTTGTTGTTTGTTTGTTTTATTTTGTTTTTAGTAGAGGGTTGGTTTTGGATTTTCTTATTGTTTTGGGTTTTGTTTATTTTGGTTTTGTTTTATGGAAAATATCCTGGAGGCAGCATAAATTTCTGTACATGTGTAGCCTTAAAAGTCCAAGCTAAGAGCAATACTCGGGGGTATCCATCCACCTCCCCAGCTGTCTGTGGGAGTCCTCTGTGCCAGTGCTGTGTTTTCTCCATCCCCTGGGGCAGGAGAAGAGCTGCACAGGCACTTGATGGGACCCTGCTGACCCTTGGCTCCAGTCCTGCTCTCAGTGCTGCAGGCTGGTGTGCTCCCTGAACACCCTAAGGAAAGCTCTCTGTTCCTCAGAGCTCACCTTGTTTGAGAGGTAGAAAGCAGGGAGAGTGTTTGTTTCAGCAGGTATCTCCTCCCTGACTGAACAGAACTAAGCTGGGTAGCTGGGTTTTGTGGCCATGCCCTGTGTGTGGCCAGCTGGTGCTCTGCACAGCAGCAGCAGTGCTGTTGGTGCTCTCAGGTTCAGTCTGGTCCTGCAGCTCATTTAGCACTGGGTCTCTCTGTGACGTGGTGAGTGTTAGGAGGAGCCTTTCCCGTGTTCTCCTGTGGCTCCTCACACCTGGCTTTTGCTACTTCTCGGTCCCCTCCCTCCAGCATGACATTCATGTGCCCTGTGACAAAGCTGTGCTGCCAGGAGAAGCATGGAAAGCAGCTGGGCAGGGTTTGGAGACCAGTGTGTCCTGCAGGTATCAGTGTATCCTCAGGGAAAGAGCAACAGCGTGGGATTCAGCTTCACTTAAATGTTGGTGCTCACCACTCTGGGCTGCCTGTTCAGAGCTCTGCTCACCCTCCCAGAGCTGTGGTTGGCACAAGGATGTTGGGATGAGCCAGAACCTCCATAGCATCTGTGGTTGTACAGATTTTTGTCTCTAGTGAGTGCAGGTGTGCTGCTGGCAATAGTGAAGCAGGGGGATATTTCACTGCAGGAGGTGTTCATGCTTTACTGGAAGTGCTGGTTGCCCCAGGGAGGTGGCAGCTGTGCTGAGGCCTCATGCATTCGCACCTTGCATTTTCCCAAACTGCCTGGAGGTGTTTCCAGGTGGGGAAATGCTTCCCAGAGCAGGGACAGCAGCTATGAAGCACAGTGAGCACCAAACTGTCCCTTATGTCAGTCACATAGTGGATGAGGACGTGGCCATCCTCACTCATTTAGTAAATACCTTGCTAGTACTGCAAAGGCCGAATGTGGGATCAGGTTCTCAGGGTGCTCAAGTGCAGAGCCACAGTACATGGTGGCAGGTTGGGATATGCTGGGTGGGGATGCAGGAAGGGAGAACAGCATATACAAAGCCAGGCATAAAGCAGAAGCCTTGTCTGGGACTGGGCCAGGATACCCAGCTATTCCTCAATTTCAATGCTGCATCCCCAAACATCTCTTTCAAAATGGACAGAGCCTGTCTGATTCCTAATTGTGACAGGGCCTCAATAGCTGCTGTGGAGAGGCTTGCAGTGGCTCTTGCTGGGACACTGATCCCTGCAGGGTGGGGGGATCAGAGAGAAAGATACCATCCTGCTGATGCTGGGTCCCCAAATCTCTTCAGCCAGCTGTATTCCTAGTGCTGGCTCTGCTGTACCCAAACCACCCTGGAAGGACAAGGAGGCGTTAACTTGGGGAGGTTCATTTTGCAGCCATCTTCTGCAGTGCCTCATGTTTCATTTCCCATTCTTTTCTGGTCCATGTGAGCAGTGCTTATGTGGAGGGATGGGGGTGGCTGCCTGAGGAACCTGTGCTGCTGGCAGAGTGGGCAAATCAGTACAGAGGCTGCCAGCCCTTCCCTGAGCTGCCTGTGTGGCCCTGTGTGCAGGGAAGGTAAGCTTGTGAAGAGAAGCCAGGGAAAATCTCTCTGCCTTCCCTGATCCTAGACAGCCTTTTTCCGAGGCTGAATTGCCCATGAAGCATCTCTGATGCTGCCTTTTGGATGCAGCATGTTTGAAAGGATGCAGCCCCCCCAGCAAACCTGCCAGGCTGGGCTGGCAGCCCCTACTCAGTGTTGTGTTGTGTGCTCTTGCAGCAGAAAAAGCTTGCAGGTCGCTCTGTGACCACCCCGCTGCCAAATCTGCCATCTGTCTCACATCCTCTGGGCGATGCTGTGCCTCCCAGCCCACGGCTTCTCTTCTACCAATGCCTTGTCTCTTTCCCAGCCTGGCTGCTGTACATGTCCAGATGTGACACTTCCTTCTCTGCCTGAAGGGGAAAAAAACACATTTCTTGTGTTTTTCTCCATCATGTCAGTCACTCCCAACACCCCTTGCGCTGGTGTGGGCAGCTGCTGGCCAGGGGATATAGGCAGAACAGGGCAGGACAGCAGCGCAGTGGGTGCAGGCAGTGCCAGCCTGCAGCACTGGCACAACAGAGTCTGTTTGCTGAGCATGTGTGTCCCATTCATCCCCTGTGCTGGGCCACCTGCCTGTGACANGGGGGGGGGAATCATGAACCCCAGTTCTTGTCCTAAAAGTCCTATGATTTCCTTCTTACCTGTGGTGCTTCAGGGCCATTTGACTCCGCAGATCCTTTCCATGGATGAGATGAGAGCATGCTGGTGTGTGTGATGGGCTGCCTGCCTTGCTCTGCTTGGCTCTGTTGTGCCCTGCAGCAGGTACATGACTGTAGCTGTGCCTAGGTGTTGTGGGCAAGGGGAATTCCTGGAAATGATGCAAGTTATGGGGACAAGTCTTGTTACCATACGTGAGCACCTGTCACAGTGGAAGGAGGTTGAAACAGTCAGGCTTTGCAGAGCCACATGTCTGCAGCTCTACATGTGCCTGGGAGAGCCGCCTTCCTTCCTAGCTGCAGCAGCAGCTTTCCTCTCATCTCCCCCAAAAGCTGTGTGGGCTGCAGAGACGACTGGATGAGTGCCCCAGAGACCGGAGGAGAGTGACTACCCGCTCCCTCCACTTCCCCAGGATTGCCCTGCATGGTGTACACCATCAAAAGCTTTCCCTTCCCTTTGATGCACTATTGACTCAAACCAGTGTGCTGAGTGCTAATCCCTCTGGCACAGTTGGATGCAATGAGCATGGCTGGATGTGACTGGCACCGTGGCTGCTGGGGCCATTCCCACTTGTGCAACCCACTGCTGCCAGCTCCCATGCTCCCAGGGCAGTGTGATTCATCCCAGTCACATGGTGTCACCTAAATCTGCTCAGAAGCTGGGCAGAGGTGGGAGAAAAGCCTTGTCAAGGCCAGGATTAGTGAGTGGTTATGCTTATGGGCTCCTGCTGCAGTCCAAACCTTCCTGTGCTCTTGGTACCAAGCACAGCCAATAGAAGTGCTCTGCTCTAGATTTTAGGTGCTCTAAAGTCATATTGTGTGTGTGTGTGTGTATATGTAGTGTTGTAATCCACTGCTCTCAGGAAGAAGCTTAGAGAGGAGAGCTTGACAGGGCAGGAGTGTTTCTTTGCTCCTGCAGCAGTCAGCTGTGGAGGATGTTATGACTGAAGATGGGGAGGGATGAAGGGTGGAGAGGCTGGTGGCAGCCAGGCACCAGGGCATCCCACAGAGCAGTGCAAAGGAAGGTGCACATCTGGACCCAGGAGAAGGGGATCAACAGGATAACCATAGCAATGCTCAGTGGCCCCCAGGAAGCTGTGGGTGCTTGGTGGGAGGGTGCTCCCAGGTCCCTGTCAGGCAGCAGTAGTCTGGAATGGAGCAGAGCTGTACCCAGCAGCATGAGCACCAGGCCCCCCCACCATGTGTGCTCACTCCACATTGCACAGCAGGTTGATGGGCACAAGCCCTGCTGGCTGGAGCTCAGCAGCTGAGAGCAGCTGCAAAAGGGCTTGAAATGTGCCTGCTTTCTCCACCAACTCAGCAGTGAGGTCCCTGCCATTCCCAGGTGTGTCATGCTGTCCTGGCCAGGCCAGACACTGGTGTGCAAAGCCACCAGAATTGCCTGGCCCAAACAGTGATGCTGGGCTTCCCAGTCTGCATCCCTTTCATGCACAACCCAACTTCTGTCCTTCCCAGTCTCCTTCTCTCTGCCCTCAGGTGGAGTTCCCTCAGGTGATGGCTCCAGCTGGGCTGGCTGCTCCCGTGGCTAACAGGCTCTGCAGCAGGTGGCTTTATAAAAGGTATCAGATAAACCTCCCACTCTCCTTTCTGCCTCCCACAGCTCCCTGCTCCCCAAACAGTGGAAGGGACTTGGGGAAGAAAGAGCTGTCTTTTCCCTATTCAATCCTGTCTTGTTCCCCATCTCCAGGAACCAAAGTGCACTTGGCACCTTGTGGCATTGTGAAAGATATCTGTGGCTCATGGTGACAGCTTCAGTCTGGGCCCTGACCAAGGCACAGCTACTCCTGGTTTCTGTACAGGTTTCCACAAGGGAGTGCCTTTTCCCAGTGAAGATGGCACTTTTCTTTACAAAATATTGGTCTGTGTGAGCCCTGTAACCTGGGTGGCAGAAGAAACAATCTGCCTGACATCCCACAACAATTGCAGCTTTGCTGAAAAGTATCTTCCTTGGTCTTCAATGCCAAATGGGAGCTGCCTCTACAAAGCAGGCTGTGCATGGGGGCACATGCTGTGGTCTTGGAGCTGGCAGGCAATAAGGAACCCGGAGATACCCTTTGCAGGGAAGTTCAAGCCCTTCTCTAGGTTCAGCTGCTGCCATGTCCCTCAGTCACATAGGCAGCAGGGGCTGGGAGTTGTTCTCATCTGCATGTATCATCATTAATTAATTGCAAGTGCAGGGGTTGCTCTGGGGACTGTGAACAGCATGCAGCAGACCAGCTTGGAGCAGGGATCTGATGGTACCAGGGTGTCTCTTTACTGTTTTCCTGCAATACTGTTTTTCTGAATGGATGTATGTGTGCATGTATATATAGGTTAACTGAGAACCCCAGGATGGTACCCTTCCCCTTTCCCATATGTGAGCTACCTGGGTCTCCATTCCCTTAAGTCAACTCTGGCTTTGTCATAGTATCATACAGAAGTCTGGGTTGAAAAGGACCTTTAAATGTCTTCTAGTCCAATGCCCCTGCAATGAGTGTGGACATCTTCAACTTGACAAGATTGCCCATGGCCCTGTCCGACCTGCCCTTGACTGTTTACAGGGATGGGGTATCTGCCACCTATGTGGGCAACTTGTGTTTCACCATCCTCAACTTAGAGAATTTCTTTCTTATATCTAGTCTGAATCTACCCTCTTTTAGTTTAACATTATGTCACTACAAGATCTATTAAAAAGCCTGTTCCCATCTTTATTATAAGGCCCCTTTCCTATCTCTCTGCTCCCAGCCATCACCTACCAGCAGCCCAGCAGTGCCCTGCTCTCTGCTTGGGTTGGTCATGGTCCAGGCAGTCCTTTGTGCTGGGGAGTGTTGATTTAAGTTTTATCAGAGGACAAAGGGTGCATGATACTCTGGGGAACTTACAGCCCCATTAGCTCATGTTTGCTTGGTGCACTGCACACACAAAGTGTGGTGTGGGGGACTGTGTGCACAGCGGGAGAGTGAAATGCAAACCAAATATGGGTTAGAGCCAACCTGCACTGGCAGCTTAGTCAAATGTGGCAAAAATGGCTGGGGGTGGAATTAATAAATTCCGCTCCGATTCTTCCTTCCCAGTCTCAGTGTGCTGCTCCAGCAGCCGCTGGCTTGCACATGTGGGGAGGAGGCTGGAGAAGAGCTGCTCCCTGCACAGCATCTCGCACACACTGGCCCAAACAAATCTCCCTGGCTGTAGATCTCACTGTAAGCACTGTTAGGTCATGGTTGCCTGGGGTTTGGCTTTATTCTGCCAAGGAGCACTGCAGCAAGTCAGCATTGGTCTGCTTGGTCCACAGCATACCTGCAGGAGAAGGGGTCTATTTAGGTGGCTGTTTGGAAGGCCACAACCATTGTCCTGCAGAGAGTCCCAAGGGGACTGGGGTGCCTTCTCATTCAAAAACTTCATGAAACTTAGTCTGTCTAAGTGTTAAAAATCTGCCCTGTGTGGTGGTGCTGTAGAAGAAGGGGAGGGCAGGGAGCTGTGGGTGATGTGGCAGCCACCACAGGGGCACATAGCAGGGGAGGGGTATGTATTGGTTTCAGGTGAGTCCCTGGGGCAGCATGACCCTGCACAGGGTTTCCTGAAGGTAGTGGCAATCTGCCAATCCTGAGTGCAGAAAAACTTGCTTAGCTCCCCAAAATGGGGTCAGTCTCAGACTCCTAGTGCGTTATGTTATTTAGATGAACAGTGTTGGCAAGGCAGGTTGGGAATGGTGAAGCATTGGGGGTAGAAGCAGCAGTGCCAAAGGCAGGCTCACCACTGAGGGGAAGGACCTCTCTGGTTTGCACCCCCAGAACCTGGGTGGGATCATGGGTTGGCTCTTTCCCCAGCCTTCCTGCCCTGGCTGGCAGTAAGCCTGGCTTTGTACTTCTCAGTGAGAGAGCAGTGCCAGAGCTTACTGGTAGGGAAGATGAAGTTTATCTATACCATTTTTAAGCAGGTTTTTCTTAAGCAGTCATGCACTCACATTCATTTTCTCATAGAGTGGTGGGTGTGTGTGTGAGATGGAGTAGGATCAATGAAACATGAGTCCTCATGACCTCTCCGAGTGATCATATCTTCATTGGCAATGACAAAACTAATATTTGAGCTGGTGTTTTTTACCTGTTAGGGGTCATCTGTTGCTGCAGAGGGGTCTTTTGCCTCAAAACCTTACTAACCCCAGCCTCCGTAGCCCACAAGCCATGTTGTGGTATGGTCCTCCTTGTTTGAAAGATCTATCTGATTTGCAACAGGCTAACAGAACAGGCTGGTGTATGTCCCATGTGCTGCTGGTGATAGGATGGGGTCTTCTGCTGGAGGGTTGTCTGTCTCTTACCAACAGGGTGTGGGCACAACATTCACACTAGTGTCAATGAACCCTGCCCAGGGACACTGCTGCTCCACAGGTGCTCACCTCACAGACCATGAGCAGCCAAATCCTCTCTTTGCTTTTTGGACCTCGAGGCCATTAATCTTAAAAGGGAAGGTTGAAGGGAGATCCAGGGAGGAATGCCTTGGACCTCTGTGGGGTTTTGGAGGGCTGTGTCTCTGGTCCCATCCCCTCTGTGCTCATACCCCTTGGGGACAGATGTGGCCCATGGTGGGCATGTTCTCCCATGCACCAAGCTACAGGAATGGGGAGGTCACCATGCTCTGTGGTGCCAAAACTGCCAGGGTGTGTGCTGAGCTCAGCGCAGGCTGTTGATGAGCCTTTTCCTGTCCTGAGGTACTTGGTTAGCCATGCTGAGTAAGTGATGGTGGCTCAGGTTTCCTGCCCTGTCACTGCAGTCCTGCAAGGTCGGTCACTGCAGTCCTGCAGGGTGGGATGCTGGAGGTTTGCCTGCCTGCCTGGTCCTGTGCACACCAGGGCATGAACCTGATCTCCCTGTTACAGCAGTCCTTGATTTTCCCTTCCACAGCCTGGCCACAATCTACTTGTAATGGAAGAAGGATGTAGAGGCAGTCAGGTAGCATAGATGCTTGTTTCCTAGGTCTGGGTCCTCAGCCTGGCTTTTCTGTGTGGCCACAGACTGCTCCACCATGCCCTGGATGCCCTCTGGCCAGTCGAAGTCAGTAATCCCAGCTGTGCCAGAGTGGGATGCTAAGGCTGGATGAGCGTAGGCATGCTGGGAAACCCAGCTTAGTCATCTCAACGCTCCCAAGACTGTTTTGATGTTTTGCTACTCCAGCTGTCCGTGAATCCCTTAGCAAATGAATTTGCTGGCAGGATGCTTCAAGGGAAAGACAAATTATGAAAAATTGCATTCGCATAAAAGACATGCCTTATTTTTAATTGGAAATCTGATTTTCTGGATTAGTGCCCACCCAACCGGAGAGAAGAAACATATGCTGATGTATCAACAAAACAAAGAGGGCACTGAATATTCAAGGCAAAGCTTACACGCACTGAAAATGCTTCATAGAAATTATTCAGCAAATCAGTTTCAATGGCAGATCTCATGCATTCACTGAGCATTCACAGGCCACAAAGAGGAGAAAGAATTGTTCTACATGTTTTCTGACTTTTTTCTGACCCTGTTTTCGTATCTTCCCTCTAAGTAAGACCTATAATGGATAGATCATATATCGAAATTTCTGCCTTTATCTTATTGTTTCATTTTCCCACCTGCAACCCTGCACACTCCTGTGTTTCTTGACTAGTCCATTGCTGTCACTTCTCCAGGATAGTGACAGGCTATGGTCAGGCTGCTATCCAGGATAGTGATGGCTCTGAAGGACATCTGTCTGTGGTTGGCATCTAGAGGCCCTGCCTCATACACAGCTAATGGGAAGCTGTCCTGACACCTTCTGGAGGTGACACCCATCCAGCTCTGTTATTCTCGACAGTATTTGTTCTTTGGCCCCTAAAGACTGGGAAAAGCACAATGGCAGTGGCGTAGCAAGGAACAGGAACTGATTTGGTGACTCTGTTTTTGTTTTGTTGAACCTGAAGGTTTTGTTGAACCTTTCAGATACTATTGCAAAGTGCCTTCAACTGAATATTGCAAAATGCTGAATTTTCTCATTTGTGTGATGTGAAAATTTAGCTTAGGCATTTCAGCAATGACTTTACGTGTGACCTGCAGTGTCCCTGTGATTTCTCATTCTGTATGCCAAAAAACTTACCTCTCCAACCAGAGGGAGTTAGAACATGTTCTACAGGTCTAAGTTTAAGCTGTTCGTGGTGCATGTGAGCAGAAATCTCCTCTCACTGTTTCTGCTGCATGCTGTTCATAGAACATATACATGATTTACTTTTAGCTGGTTGCCCCCAAAAGTTATTTTAATGATAACATTGCAGCTATATAATTTGCATAAGCTTTTCTGGGAGCAGCACCATAAAAGGTGAGACTAGCTGGAACGAACGATCTAGAAAAATGGTGATTTGGGTATTTAGAGGAGAGTTTCTATGGCTATCTGATGATGAAAGGAGCAGCAAAAGGGCAGGACAGTGGCTCAAAATCAGGTTCAGACGAGCTGTGATACACTGCGAAAGCTGTGTTTACAGCCTGAGCATGCCATGACAGCTCCTTTGAGCTCCTTTGGAGTTGAAGGTGCTTAAGAGAGAGGGGACAGAGCTGGATTGGGTCTTCAAGTATCTTCTGCTCCTGAAATTTGTCTGTGCAATCTGGCATTGTACTGGCAATACTGTGTATAGATAAATGAGCTGGTTGGGCTGGAATGGTGAAGGCTTGCATTTGGGAGCTTTCTGGGCAGGAGAGCTGGGAGCAGGAGATACTAGCACCATCTCCAGGAGGAACCCATTGCTTTTGGCCACCAGGAGCAAAATATCTGATATAGGAAAGAAAGGGATAGCAACAAGGACTTGATAGAGAAACACAACTTGTACAGATTCCTGTGAAAATCCCCCTCACCCTACCCTCCCTGACAGGATGTTCCTCCTACAAGCGTGAAGCTGGTGCCTAGAAACAAGCTGCAGGATCTTATTGCTGTGTAGTGGAGTGGTGGTGAAAGAGAAAGAACTTGGAAGTTGCTAAGGGTCTCCTTGTTTGTTTGCTGATGGTCTAACAGCTCCCTCGGTCAGAGACACACTCTCCTTGTTAACAAAAAAGCAGTGAATTATTTAGCAGCTGAAAATGCCAGATGGCAGTGGCTCTGCTGCTTACAGGAGGAGGGGAGAGGGAGAGAGACATGCACATGGTGAGGAACAGATTGAGAGCATTTCCATAGCAAAGAGCAGACCCTGGCTAGAGGTCCTGGTGGCCCAGATGACAAGCAGGAGGCAGGCAAACCAGGGCAAACAGCTGCTGCTTGCCAGAGTAGCCCCTCACTTCTTACAGGTCTTTTCTGGAGGTCCCTTGTCAGGGGTCATTATCCTGATGGGACCATGCTGGCCCTTGAAGTACAGGACTCACAACCATGGCTGGGAGACAGGCTGTGACTGAGGGCACTGCAGGGAGGCTTTGCCAGCCCATCCATCTCTCCACATCTACAGGATGGAAGTATCGGCCCCAAGTCTACTGGGCTGCCCTTTGAAGAAGTATCAGCATATTTCAAGTGACCTGGCAGTTCTTTCGAGAGTCACACTAATATTCAGCTGTCCTTGCTTGGCAGTGATGTCTCCAGACATCATATTCTGGACAGATGGATGTGTATATGGATAGGGACCTCCAAGAACTGAAGATGCAGCATGGGCAGGTCTGTAGCAGACACTGAAGCCCATGGCTCAGGTGATATTGCAACATATGCACAGGAAAAAGGACTGCCACATGTCTGCATGTCCTGGGGAACTTGGTGCCTGTAGCTCAACAGCTTCTGACATCCCTTCAAGGCATCTATGCAGGTAATCAGATGCCAGCCTAATAATGCAATGGGGTGAGACTCAAACTCTCACCCCACTGCAACCTCAAGGCTCATAGCCTTGGTCCAATCATCCTAGCCACTGTTAGGCTTCCAGTGGAGATTTTTATTTGGGATGGAATTGATGCTTCAGAAATTAAGAAAATAGCAGGTCACCATCTTTTCATGTGTGTATATTTAATTTGGAAACTGCAAGCACCAAGAGTAGTTCTTAAATTCTTCAACCCTCTGGAGAGCTTGGGTTGACAATCCCTTGGGAATCCTCAGTGTCCAGGTTGTCAGACTTTTTTGTTTTGTTTTGGGGGTTTGTTTGTTTGTTTGTTTTTGTTTTGTTTTTGTCAACTCCTGTGTTTGAAAACCTCCCTCTTCCTCAGCTTTTTCTTTCCCTTGATGAGGAGGTCAAAGAGAGTCAGTCTCCCAGGCATGTAACATATGTCAGCTCCTGCACCAGCACTGCTGTCCTGCCCACTCTGGTCAGCTGAGGGTTGGGGGTGTCTGTGCTCCTCATGAACTTTAGGCTGGGACTAATCTCCTCCTTCTCATGAGCTTTAGGACACGACTCCTCAAGCAACAAACTGCAAGGTCTAAGAGAGAGAGGCTGCGGCCACAGCCATGCATATAAAATCAGGTGCTACTGTAGAACCCCATCTATCACACTGACACAGCACAAGTAAATGTTTCCCAGCACAAGCAAATCTGTGTAGAGCTTAGGAATATCCCCTTTCAAAACCAAGTAATCTTCTGTGTGCTGTCTCTGTGCTCTGCAAGGACCTCTCAATTAGGTTTCCTTTGGTGTTGAAGAAGATTTGATCTTGTTTGGTCTTGGTGGCAAAAACTGCCATAAACACTTTGTGTCTCCACATCACTGGAGGGCCCATCTGTCTTTGTTTGCATTCTTCTCCACTGCTTAAACCATGGGTTCTGCTTTCTTCGTCCACCCTGTTCATGTGGACTTTGAGCATCCTTCAGCACTGATTACCTGGTGCTGGGTGACTGCAGGGGCTCAGTTGTGGTTGGAATAGAGGAAGGAGAGGAATGAATGAGAATAGGAACTTGTAGAATAATTGTGGTTGGAAGGGCCCTCTTGGAGGTCATCTTATAAAAGGCACATGAGGACAAGAGACTCTGGCCCCCTTGTCCCCACCCCATGTTTGTTAGTGTTTGCTCTGCTGGTTCCCTCTCCTCATCTTTGCACGGTGAGTGCAGCAGCCATTCAGTACTGTCCTGTGGCACCCCCATGAGTAACAGACTGCCATGCTGGCTGCTGTAGGGTGCTCGTTCACAGGGGTTCCAGGCACTGCAGGTTTGGAGAGGATCCTCTTCTACCTGAAGCATGGTGCTTGGAAACAAGCCACAGTCTTGGCCATTAATGGCCTTTAAGTGTATCCTGCCAGTGAGGACTGTAACCTGTGGTATCAGCTCCTGGGGAAGGCGACGGGAAGCCTGACATTTAGGGTTTTGAGAAGCTAACTCTTCTGAAGAGACCAAGATATCTTGGAAGGAGCAATTCTGCTTAAGTGGAAAGATGAAAGGGAGGTCCTCTAACTCCTGAGTCACACAGATCATGATGCTGGAGGAGGACAGCAGGCTTAGGGACATTCCATAGGCAGTAGATACCTGCCTGTGGGGAGAGAAGCAAGTGCACCCCAGCAGCCCAGTTGTCAATGTTATCATTGCTGTTTTTTTCAGAAATTCAAACAAATGCTTCAGCTTTTCATTCCTGCCTGCTGACAACACCAGGGTGACCATGACTCAACCCAGCTTCCAGGACTAAGGGGCAGAGGTGGTGAGAGACCTGTCTCAGGTATGACAGAGACAACCAAATAGCATGGGGTTTAATAGGCTGGGGAAAGGGCAGGAAGTAGCTGTGAGATTTCTTCAGCAACACCCTCTGCCTTGTGTCCAAAAACCTCTCCCTGAGAGAGACTGGGACTGGGGAAGCTGTGAGGTCACCAGCCAGTCCTCTCCAGTCCCTACCCTTAGTGAACTCTTCAGACCTTGATGGAAGAGCCATGGCCCCTTTTCAAACAAAGGCTTCTCCATCCACACTCCTGCCTCTGTGTTGTAGGGTGAGAGCCCACAACGGTGTCGATGGAAAGCACGTACTCAATGGAGCCAGCACCTGATGGTGCTGGCCTCACCTCGCTGGATGTGCTCATCTTCCTGGACGCCCCGGTGAACAGCACGGAGGAGCAGTGCTTCAGCGCCCGCTCCCGCAGCACTGTCCTGGAGGGGCTGCCCTTTGGTGGTGTGCCCACCGTGCTCGCCATCAACTTCATCCTCTGGCTGGTGAGGAGGCCAGGGGGGTGCCATTTCTATGGGCTCTGCAGCTCCTGCATGCACTGACAGCCACACACAAGTGCAGCCTGTGCAACAGTGCACCTGGCAAATCGGGAAACAGGGATGAGTGCACTGGTGCACCTGGCTGACGGGGGAACAGGGATGAGTGCAGGGGTCCAAGGGCTTTGTCCACATCATGGTGGGCAGCAAAGGACACTTGGGCAGCAGTGGTGAGACCACGGAGCAGGAATAGTTTGGGGTAAGAGTTTTGCATGAGCTTGGGCTCATGAGTGAGAAAGCATAAAGGAGGGATATGAGAAGATCCCATGGAGTGAGACCTTGCAGCAAAACACTTCTCTTTCTTCTTCTTCCAGCTTCTCCTTCTGGTCTTCTCATGTCTTCGGAAAGCAGCTTGGGACTATGGGCGCCTGGCACTGCTGATGGACAATGATAGGTGAGGAGGATGCAAAGCTGCTGCAGGTGGTGGCTCCATCCTCTTCAAGAGGGATGGAAGGAAGGCCAGCACTGCGGCATGACACACAGAGTTCAGCAGGTGTTCCTGTCCCTCCTCCCCACTGGGAATGGCCTGGTGCCCCCATTTCCCATGGAGACACAGCCACCATCTGCTGCAGGGAGAGGGAAAGCCCGGGCCCTCTAGCATGTGGTGACAGTGTTCTTGGTGTCACTGGGGGCACTCTTCTGGGAAGGACAAAGAGCTGTTTTCTAGTGGGGACTGTGCTGCTGCCTCTTCTCCTGCCACTCTCTTGGGGTGAGCAGGATTGGCTGGTGGAGGGGGCAGAGGGAGACACACAGCAATAACACTGTTCCTCATGTCACCACAGCAACTTGCCTGGCCCATCATTTGGGCTAGGTGCAGAATTCCACAAAAATAAGCAGTGTTCTGGTAAAAGTAGAGCCCAGACTATATTTCCAGGTGGGCAGTACTACCCACAACAACTTGCCTGACAGAGCACAGCTCGCCTTGGGCAACAAAGCATCTTTCTTTGCACAGGCTGGTTCACACAGGAGGAGTTTATGCAAGGCTGGGCAGCCCACTAGAATAAGATGCATTAAAGTCCTTGTTCTGCCTTCTCCTCTCCTGTTCCTCTTGGCCCCTAAATCTGGAGCTGAGTCTGGCGATGAATATGTGATATTTTCCCTTCACCAGTGAGATCAAAGTGCAATCAAGATTTAAAATGCAAGCTCTGATTAGATTCCTTTTTACTGTAAAACCATTTGAGACATCTGAAAACAGTGGAATAGAAAATATCTGGTTCAACAGTCCCTTGTAAGGGAGCTAAGGCTACATCTCCATGAGCCCATCATGGATCAGGGCCACAAAGAAGCTGGGGAGACGTGTTGATGTGGAGGCAGCAAGATGCAACCCCTTTTTCCCAAGCCCAGAAGTAATCACTGTACCAGCCCCAGTGTAGGATGCAGGGAGGGGGGGAGGCATTTCTTGGGCTGCTGTCCTAGGAGAGACTTCTCCAAGGGTGCTTATCCTCTCGTGTCTGTGTCTGCTGCTTCTCTTCTGCCTCACCCCTCCACTCCTCCCCTCACTGCAAAGCCTGACATCGCTTTTCTATGGAGAGCAGAGCGAGAAGGAGAAGTCCCCGTCAGAGAGCAGCCCTCTGGATGCTGACAACAAGGATGGGGTGAGTGCCAGTGGCTGTGGCAGTGGGAACCTGGGCTGAGCTTGTCCCAGCCCAGCCTGTCCTGTTCTTCATCAGAAACCCTGGTCAGAAGTTAAGTGTGAGAAATTAAATCTCCTGCTCAACCCTTCAGCAGTGGAGAATTCCTGGAAGCTGGAGGGGTTTTGTCCTGGACTCTTTGAGGCATCTATTTTGAATGGCCGTTTGGAGGGGATGCTCCTGTCAGCAGGCATCTCACAGCTGCATGACTCTCTTTGCAGCTGTGTGGATCCAGTATGATGCATGGCCAGAGCCTGGCTGCATGCCTGCAAGGATCTTTCCCACCCCTCAGGATAAAGTCCCCCCCACCACATTTCCTCCTCTGCCAGTATGGTGGGGCTTTAAAGTAATCTTTTGTTTCTATCTACCACACCAGGCTTTTCTGGAAACAAACACAGATGGACACATTTTGCTGCCTCTTTCTTTTTTGTCAGCAAAAGCTCAAAATTCAGTCACTGATATGACTATGAAAAAATGTCATGACTTATAAAAAAATCTAGGTAGGAAAGAAGCAAAAGAAGCAAAATCCTTGCAGGTGACAGGAGGCCAGTTTAAAGGCTCTGTACCAGATGCTCTAGGCAAATGTATATTGCTCATCGAAATATAAGTGAGAAAGACTACAGGGAAAGCCAGCACACTAAAGGAGATTATTAGAAGTAAGAAGACATCCTTTAAAAAGTCAAACTATTCACAAATGAGGAAAATCTCAACTCTGCCAGGTTAGATGTAAAATACAGTAAGAGGGGAGAAGAGCAGTTTTGAGGAGAAATTTGCAGAGAGCATAAAAAGCCCAGAATCACAAAATCACAGAATGGGCAGAGTTGAAAGGAACCAGCATGGGTCATCTGGTCCAACCTCCTTGCTCAAGCAGAGTCATCCTAGAGCACATGGCACAGGATTGTATCTTGAATGTCTCCAGTTAAAAAGATTCCCCAATCTCTCTGGGCAATCTGTTACAGTGCATGGTGCTTTCTTCAAGTCCTCAGGCACCTTTCCTGATCACCACGACCTTTCAAAGATGATTGTGAGCTGCCTTGCTGGGGTGTCCACCAGCTCTTTCAGCAGTCATGCATGCAGCCTTGTGGATGCCCACAGACTTGTGGATGTCAAGTCTGCATAGGTGTTTTCCAACTCAATCCTTCTTCACCAGGGGAATGTCTGAAAACCCATGTGTGTACACAGTAACAGGGAAAAAGCTAGTTAGTGCACAAGAACTTAGGTTGTCCTGTGGAACTCTACAGCAGTGCCACCTCAGCACTTGATAGTGGTAAAAAAAGTGCATTGAATGTTAGGGACCGTCATGGAAGGGGAAGGGGAGGGAGCTCTGCCTGTTGCAGTGATGCTCCTTAATATTCAGAGGAAGCTGAGGTCCAGCAAGTCACTCCTGAAACAGTGGGTTAATGTTTGACTTCCGCTTCTTATGCAAATCCTTCTGCAGCCAAAAATATGCACCTGACATCCATCAGGATGGTTGATGTTTGTAGAGAGACTTTCCTGTCCCTTTATACCCCTGCCCCAGCAGACTCCTTGTTCCCACTCACAGAAATTCTCTCATCACTACTTTCAGGAAGGTTGCATGGTCTCTCAGGGCTGGAAGAGAGGTTGTGCTCAGCTTCCCATCAGCTCTTTGGAGTGTGTTTTCCTTGCTTCTCCTGAGGCAGCTGCCTTTGCCATTGGGTTGAGCATTGCTGAGCTGCCTTGGGCACTGCCTCCATTTGCTCGACCCCCTGGCCATAGGCACTGCACCACCTCTGCGTGTTTCCCCAGCATGTGCTGTGACCCAGTCCCTCAACAGGGAGGTGGGGGTGGTTGCCTTTGTCTCATCCTGACTATTTTTCCTTCTAGGGTTTCTGTTCCTGGCTCCTTTCTATCTACCAGATGAAGTAAGTGTGTGTGCTTGGCATTATGGTCTTGCCCCACCATTGCCCACTCATGGGGAGCTGGTGCCCACAGGTGGTGGCCCATCACCAGGAGCTGCAGGGAGCAGTGGCAGAGGAGAGCCCTCTTAAAACATCCTCTCTGAAGAGAGAGCAGAAAGCTCACCTCTGCATTTCCTCCTGGCCCCTAGATCCTGTCCCAAAGAAAAGGGCTTCAGCCTCTCTTGATAGGAACCAATCCTGCAATGAGATGGCAGTTGGAAGGCTGCTTGGGTCCCTCATTCCCTCTGTGCTCAAATCCTTTATACCACAGTCAGGATGTCATGAGTTGGTGTGGGTTGTGGGAGACTGGAGCAAGCCAGTGTCCCCATGACGGGAGGTGGTGGGGAGGAACCACCATCACTGACCCCCACCTGCCTCTCTCCAGGGATGAGGAGATTCAGAGCAAGTGTGGGATCGATGCCACCACCTACCTCTCCTTCCAGCGGCACCTTCTGGTCCTGCTGATGCTGGTTTGCGTTCTCTCCGTGGCTGTCATCCTGCCTGTCAATTTCTCAGGGGACCTCCTGGGTACGTGCTTCCCTAGTCACAGGATGACTCAGGAGTGCCATGCAAGCTTCCAAGCCTTTGGGCAAGCACTGTGCCTCTGGGAAAGAAGGCAAAAAGAGCTCACCATCAGCTGGGTGACAGAGGAACATAAGAGGCTGGGAAATTCCAGGCAGTGGGGACTTGGGGACTTGGGAGATGGAAAAGAAGGGACCAAAGACCAGAGCCAATAACTGCAATATGGACATGCACACTGCACTGGGTTCCCTTAACCTTCTGCTTCTCCTCTTCCTCTGCAGGACACAATCCCACCCACTTTGGCCGGACAACCATCGCCAACATCCCAACTCAGTAGGTGCTCCCACAGGCAGGGGGGCTGTGTGTGCTGCTGCTGTGGTGGGCACTGCTGGGAGCACCTAGGCACAGAACTCACCACAGCCCTGTGCTGGGGACAGGGGCAGGTCCATGTGAGCAGCACACCACTCACACTAGCTCTCCTGTCTCTCTGTACTACATGAGCACAGTCAGGGTAGCCAAGCCAGTGGCACTGCTCGTTGCACTCCACTGTTGGCAGAAGTGCTCTTGGGGATGTTGTGTGGCCTCATTTCTGTAGTATCTCAGTCAACAGCCTGGGTGTTGCCCCTCTAGTTCCTGGGGTGAGTGTCTGACAGCTGGCACAGGGAGGTCCTGCTGGGTGGAAGGGGTGGCCATGGGTGAGATGCTGAGTGCCAGGCTGGTCCCCATGCCACATGCTCACCACAGTGCTCATTGATCCCCACTTCCTCTCTTCCAGAGACCGTCTTTTGTGGCTGCACAGCATCTTCGCCCTCATCTATTTTATCTTCACCATCCTTTGTATGGCTCACCACTCTGTCCACCTGGAATACAGAGAGAATGAGAAGGTGAGAAACCACCCCTCCTCCAACCCTGCCTTGTTTAGTGCTAATGGACAACTTCTTGCTTTGCACAAGTGCTGGTCCCAGTAGGTACAGAGGTTTTTAGGAACAGCATAAAACTGGGCTGGCAGGGAAAGGTATGGCTGATTTTCACCAGCTTCTGGATAAAGTGACAGCCTGGAGGCACATCTCTCTCTCTTGCTGTCTTGTCTCTTGAGACTGAAGCTCTGCTGTATCCATCTGTCTGGGGTATGGCATTGTCTGGCTGTGCCCTCAATGTTTGGGACTGGGCATTGAGGAGGTCTATGCTGACTTGCCTCTGGGGTTGCAGTTGGTGCCCCAGCTCGTTGCTGGGTGGACAGGGTGGCAGCGTTATATCCTGCAGATCCCTTCCCATCCTGCAGATTTATCCTGCAGATCCCTTTGCCTCTTCTCTTCCCCCAGGTCGCCCGGACACTGATGGTTACCCACATCCCCAAAGAGATCACAGACCCTTCACTTATTATCAAGCATTTCCAGTGAGTAGCCATGTGTCACAGCCTTGCTGGATGAGTGGCAGGCATGTGGCAGGGACTGTCCCTGTCCCCTAGCTCCTGGTGCCACCATGCCCCTGTGTTTGCAGCGAGGCTTATCCCAGCTGCACCGTCACCAATGTCCAGTTCTGCTTCGACGTGCGCAAGCTGATGAAGCTGGATGCGGAGAGGTGAGTGCACGCACATCGTGTTGCCTCTGTGGGAGGGTGTACTGCTCCTGCCCACTACATCAAGACACCCAGTCTGGGTTTATGTCTGTATGTCTGGTGCTCCCCACATGACCTTTGCTATCGGCTTCCTTGCAGGCGCAAAGCAATGAAGGGGCGGCTTTACTTCACCACCAAGGCACAGAAAGAGGGGAAGATCATGATCAAAACTCACCCCTGCGCCCGCATCTTCTGCTGCCGCTTCTGTGGCTTTGATGAGGTAGGAGAGTGTGGGCAGGGCTGCAGGCAGCACACCTGCACTGTGGGCAAGGCAGAGCATGGCAGCTTGCCCCTGCCCCAGCGCAGCACAGCCCTGGCTGCTCCCACAGGTGGATGCTGAGCAGTATTATGGGGAGCTGGAGGAGAAGCTCACAGATGAGTTCAATGCAGAGCGCAACCGCATCACACTCAAGCGGCTTGATATGGCCTTTGTCACCTTCCAGGATGAGCGGATGACAGCTGTGTGAGTGCCCCTTGTGCAATGGCCATGGGGATGTCCCTCAGCCTGTTGGCCACCACTGTTGGGAAACCAGGGCACATTGCCAGCTTTTCCCACCAAAGCCAGGCAGTGCATCGGTCTCTTCTATGCCTCTGCCATCTGCAGAGTTGGCTGCCCTGTTAAGGCTGTGGGAAGGGTCTCACAAGAAGTGAGACCTGACCCCTGGCTCCCTCTTCCTGCAGGATTTTGAAGGACTACAGCCACATCCGCTGCCGCAAGCACCCCCAGCAGTCCTCTGTCACCACCGTGGTCAAGTCCCACCACTGGGGTGTTCGCTATGCCCCTTCACCCAGTGATATCATCTGGTGAACCCCCCACAGCAGAAGGGAGGGAGGAAGGGGGAACAAGCAGATATGGGGAAGCCCATGTCCATACCTATAAGGAGCCTATATCCATAGCTATAGGGAGCCCATGTAGCTGTAGGGAACCTGTGTCTGTATCTATAGGACACTTACCCAGGGTGACGGCTGAAAATCCCTCCTATTGCCATAGCAGAAGTCAGCAGGGATGATTGGAGTGATCATCCCAGAGGTGGCAGGGCCCAGACAGCTGAGATTAGGGGTGATTGCCAGACTCTGATTTCCCTGGCCTGATTCCAGAGCCTCCTGGTTGTATAGACCTCCACTGTGGCTATTCTCTGGTCCAGGGGGCTCTGCATGTGACAGCAAAGCAGCATGGGGAGGGGAAAAGGGCAACCTCAGAACGATGTCTGCCAGGATGGTTGGTGTAGATAGCAGGAGGCAGAGCTTCATGAAGCTATGCTGGGAGGCCCAGGACACAGGGCGTTTCCTCTTCATCATGTCCAAGTTGTATTTTCCTCTTACAGGGAGAATTTATCAGTCCGTGGCACATCGTGGTGGGTGCGATTCATTCTGCTCAATATCTGCCTGTTCGTCCTTCTCTTCTTCCTCACAACGCCAGCCATCATTGTCAACACTATGGACATGTTCAATGTCACATACCCTGTGGAGAGCCTCAAGGTAGTCCCTAACCCATGCCAATTTTCCTAAAAGGTCATCATTTCCAGGCTTATCTGTGACAGGAGGGGGGCACCAGCTCTACACTGTCCTAAGAAGAAGAGCCATCACTAGGATGGGCAGTGATGAGAAACAAGGTCATTGATAAGGTCATGTCTGTGCTTGCTATCCATCCCCTTCTCCTTGTGTTTCCAGTGGCAGAGCCCTAGGGCAGCACCTGAGCTTTGGTGCTGGTGTCCATCGAGGCAGGCAGGTTGCTGTCCATTCAAGACGAAAGGTCTGGAAAGAACTTCAGAGATGTTAGGAGCTGCCAGCAGCACAGCTCCTTCTTGCTCATTGACCTGTGAGATTTTGGGTGGGCACTGGGGCTCAGAACATGTCTGTGGTGCCTTTGGCTGGCCTCAAGTTCTTATTTTCTGAAACAAATGCCCCTGCTCAGGAAGAGGGATGCTCCAGCCCACCTGCTGCACACACACCATCGTGTGCTGTCTCCAGCATGGCTGTGCTGTGGTGGGTTGCTGAGGGGTTGTTTGGCATCTCTCTTCCTGCAGAACCCCATCATTACCCAGTTTTTCCCCACGCTGCTGCTCTGGGCCTTCTCCGTCTTCCTGCCCTTCCTTGTCTACTACTCAGCATTCTTCGAGTCTCACTGGACAAGGTAATGGGGCTGGCTCCCACAGTCCCCCAAGGCTGCCATAGATGGGAGGAACTGCAGTGGAAGGGGAACCCAACCTGCAGGGAGGCAGGCAGTGAGCAGTAGACCCCCACAGTGGAGCAGAGCCCCCAGGTGTTTCCCTCCATAGAAAGAGCCCCAAGTCCATGCGCAGAGGAGCCATTTGCTTCCGATAGTCCTCAACACATTCAGGCTACTGACAAAGTCAGGTGGTTTTAAGATCTGAAGAAGTTTGTAAGAGGGACAGTGTGATAGTGGACTGGCAGCAGCAGGGCCATCCCAGGCATGCTTCCAGCCCTCCAAGGCAGAGGTATGGGTTCATGATGCTTAAAGTAGAGGAAACGGCACAGCTCCTACAATGTGCTCTCTTTGTCTTGACCCTCCATCAGCCCCAAGTCCTGTGCCTCATCTGGTAAGTCCTTGCAGGAGCTTTGTCGCCACCTCCCTTCCTTTTTCTAGGGCAAACAGGAGGTCATGAACTCATACTAGACACCCATCTGCCTCTTGTTGGGTGTCTATACCAGCAGAGATGGTAGGAGAGGGCAAAGATGAAGGAGAGGAGAGGCTACAGCAGATTCCTCGTGGTGACACACCCTAGCCTGGGAGAGGCTTTGCAAGGCCCCAGTGGATGCACAGACCAAATGCACACAGCTTTGTGAGGCAGGGAATAACTCCTTGGTGAAAAGTGAGACCCAGCCCCTCACCCCACCTACTGCTCTTTCCCAAAAAAGTGCAATGTTCTTTTTTTGTCTTCCCTCTCTGCAGGTCAAGTGAAAATCAGATCACCATGCACAAGTGCTTCTTCTTCCTGGTGTTCATGGTTATCATCCTGCCCTCACTGGGCCTGAGCAGGTGCGGACCACCCTGCCATGCTGCTCTCCCTGCTCCTGAGCTGCCAGGATCACACCTAGGCCCCTCGCCCCAGCAATCCAGCCTCAAAGGGCTAAGATCCCATTGCCACCAAAACACAGTGATCCCTGGGGAGGAAAACACTCTTTTAGCAGTGCTCAGCCACTCAGACATGGTCACAGATGGAAACCTTCTTGCAGAGGAGTGGAGCAGAGCAGTTTACCAGGCTGCCACAGCTGACCCAAGGGGGCTAGTGGCAGTGATCAGCTGCTGCTTGGGTTCAGCAGACCCTAAAAGGACCTGGTCAGGTATCTGCATAGCTCCAGCTACAGCAATCCTGGCCATCCAGGAGGCAAGCACACACTCCACAGTGGTCTTGTGTGGCAGAAGGGGCTGCTCTGGCAGTGTAGGGTGCAGAGGGTCTTGCCTGCTCAGGACAGGGGAAGAAGCACGTGCCTGCTGGCTGTCTCTCACCTTGCTCTGTAGCTCCCCCTCTGTCTGAGCTGCTTGTCTTCTGTCCCCTCCAGCCTGGACCTGTTTTTCCGCTGGCTCTTCGACACCCACTTTCTGGATGAGGCTGAAATCAAGTTTCAGTGAGTAGCAGGAAGCTCCCAAACTTCCCAGGCAAGCGGGAGCACCTGTTGTCCACCGCCAGCAGCTCTTGCAGCTCCTGCCTGAGCATTCTCTCACTGTGTCACCTCTCTGTCCCTGGGGCAGGTGCGTTTTCCTCCCAGACAATGGCGCCTTCTTCGTCAACTATGTAGTCACCTCCAGCCTGATTGGGACAGCCATGGAGCTGCTGCGCATCCCAGGTCTCCTTGTCTACACTGCTCGCCTCTGCTTTGCCAAGTCTGAGCCCGAGCGGCTCCATGTCAAGCGGGTATGTGGTTCTGGTCACCTGTGAGCCTTCGTGACCCCCAGCATAGCAGAGATGCACTCACTGGAAACTCAGGCTGTTGTGGTTCTGCGGGGATGCTTACGGGAACTTCTTCAGGCCCTTCGGGAACTAGTGGGGGTGAGGCAGTCCTGTGGGTCAGGGTGCAGAGAAAAGTGAAGGCTTTGCAGTGACAGAGACAGCAATTACACTGTTGGTTGTGCCCCAGAGCTCTTGGGATTAGCCTAATTGGGACGCCCCTAAGAGTCCTTTTTCACAGCCAGATGATCGAAGAAAGAGTCGGAGTTCCTTGGCTTTGGTTCTCAAGGTTGTTTTTTTTTGTTATCTATAACATGTTCTCCCTGACCAGCTGAGATGCATTCAGCAGGTCAGCTCAAGGCACACTGCCCGCCCTCAGGGCGGTGTTGTCTTTTTATACTATAAACTACATAGATATTATTTACAGTTAATTCCCAATACCTATCACCTATGTTAGACAGTCAGTTTCTACTCTAAACCAATCCAAAAGTGCCACCATCACCAAGAAGATGGAGGTCATGAAGAAGAAGGAAGAAGGACAGTACACACCCAGATTCCTCCATCTTGAGCCCCCTGTACCCTTATCATAAAAATCTTAACATTCTATTTTTCCACCCTGTGATAAGCTAATAATTCTATTCTACTTTCCCTGGTTTGTAACTCTTCACATAAAGTTGGTAATTTTTTCCATGGCTCGAGATCAAAGGCAAAAGGGTCTTGGGCTCTGTGCCAAGCCCTCCAAGCCCCCTGCCCAGGGCTCAGCCCATCCAAAGCAACAAGAGAGATGTCCTGGTTTCCCACACAGAGCCAAGCATACCAGTTCCAGTTTGGACTAGAGTACGCCTGGACCTGCTGTATCTTCTCTGTTGTCATGACCTACAGCATCACCTGCCCCATCATCGTCCCCTTTGGTGAGTATGATCCCATGCCCATGGTCCCAGCCATGCCAAGAACAGCCTGTCCCAGCCACCAGCAGCAGCATGGGAGTGCAGGCTTCCTGCATGGTACAGGAGGGCACCCTTGGGCATCATCCCCAGGGCCTGCCCTGCTGTCCCTGTGGCCTGGCTGTCCCCATGGCCCTCCACCCAAATGTCTCCTCTTGTCCCACCAGGGTTGCTCTACATGCTGCTCAAGCACATGGTTGACCGGTACAACATTTATTATGTGTACATCCCCACCAAACTGAACCAGCGCCTCCACGTCGCCGCCATCAGCCAGGTCGTGGTGGCCCCCATCCTCTGCATGTTCTGGCTGCTCTTCTTCTCCGTCCTGCGCCTTGGTAGGGAGAGCTTGGGGCTGCACCCCGTGACTGCTGAGGGTTGTGTCTGATGTTTGTGCCACTGGTGTCACCCTTGAGTTGGGCATGGCATGGAGGGTGGTAAGGGGGAAGGTGGTGTGAAGACCTGGCAGATGAAAGAAGTGTCAGCTTGTATTTTGGGTAGGGGGTAGAGAGCTTGTAAAACCCAAAGCAGGCACCAGCCTGGGGCTCAGCTGGATGTGCAGCAGGTTCTTGGAGGCTTATGTGCTGTCCCAGTGTCTCTGTGCTATAGGTCCCACCCGGCCTGTCACCCTCTTCACCTTTGTGGTCCTCCTCTCCTGCATCGTCTTCTCCTTCTTTGGCCTCTGCCTGAAGAAGCTGCAGCCACGGAAACCCTCTAGTTACCAGGTGAGCCCAGCCAGACACCAACTCTGTTCCTTCACTCCAGTACATGCCCTCCTTGCTTGCCATGGGGAGTCTGAGAGAGCACCTGGCTGTCCCTAGCCAAAGCTGGGCCCTCCAAACCATGGTTTCCTCATGGCCTCCTTCTCCTCAGATGTCTGACCAGTCTGAGGGCGCCTTCAATGATGTGGAGCGGAGCAGCGTTTCCTCCACCCCTAACTCCAATGTGAGTACCCCTCTGCAGCCCTGCTGTGGCCATCTGGTCTTGCTCCCCTGGGTCCTGATGGCCCACTGCCCCCCGGGGCAGCTCTTTGTGGCCACTGTCCTGCAGGAGCCTGAGCTGAGCCTGACACCGGCAGCCTCTCCAGCACACCAGTCCTACGGCACCATGGGCAACCACCTGGAGCCAGCGGAGGATGGGGAGGATGGGGGGCTGCAGAGCTTCGAGACAGAGCTGGAGACCGTGGAGGGCGAGTACAGGAGCGGCCCCGTGATGGAGAGCCAGGCTCGCTACCAGTGAACATCCCTGCCACAGGCTGAGAACTGACTGTGCTGAGAGCGGAGGACGTGCCGTGGGGCAGGAAGGAGCCTTCCCTGCACTGGTGGGGGCCACCTTGGTAATGAGGCAGGGGATGACAAGACTGATGTGAGGGAGAGACCCCATTGCATGGGCAGTGGCAGGAGGCTCTGATGGTCCCTCCTGCTGCCTGCACTGGCTGAGCCCCCTAGTGTCCCCCTGTCCCCACCTGCCTCTTCCAGCACACAGTGGGCAAGAGGGGGTGCAGCAGTATAGGGAGAGGGTCTCTCTGAGAGGCCATGCTTTTGGGGTCAGGAGGGAGGCCCTGTCCCCTCTCAGAGGAGGAAGCAGCCCAGACAGCCCAGATGAATGTGCCTGCTACCATGCTGTCCTCTGGGTCCTCAGTGGCAGGGGACAGGCACCCATAACCTTTGCATCTCACCCCATCCATCCACTGCTCAGGCAGCTGTCCTGCTGCCTCCCCTGCTTCTGGCCTGCAGGCTGCTGCCTGCCCCTCCTTTGCCCATTTTAGCAGGGACTACTGACATGTGTGTGCTTTGGTGGAGGAGGTGAGTGTCCCTACAGCTGCCACCAGAGCCCCTACATGAGCACCAACAGCCCTGCACCAAGGCAGGCACCAAATGCAAGCCCAGCTCTTCCTTGACCTCCCACCCCATCCCTCCATCTTGCTGCACAATGCCTGTGCCCTTGGACTCTTGAGGACAAGTGAAAGGTCAAGAGACAAGTGTGTTTAATGGCTTTGAGGACAGCTCCTTTTCACTCCTCCTCCCTGGCAGCACCCCATCATGCTCATGCTCTCCCTGGGGCTGCCCATGGGACCCAGAATAGCTCTGTCCTAATGCAACAGAACAGGGGGGAAAGGTGGAGGCTGGCAGGACCTGGACTTCCAGGTCCTCCTGGTCCACCACATCCTGCCTGCCCTTGTCCACAAGCTGCAGCTGTGGGATGCTTCCACACTGCCTCTCAAGTGTGAGTCCTGCTGTGATTAGTGTAAATGTGCCATTACCTGCCCAGACAGCATCCCTGGAGTTTTCCAGCTCATCCAGAGTAGCTGTGGTAGCCTCTGGGGATGAGGGTTTATCCTCATCCTCCTCAGCTTCTCTCCCACCGCAGCCCACCTGGGCATGCTGGCTCCTCACTCAGCCCTGCTTTGGCCTCAGGGCTGATTTTCCTGTCCTGATTCTCCTGTTAGCTTCAGAGCAACTAGAGTTGCCATCATCCCAGGGCAGTGCAGGGAGGGAAGGGAGGAAAGTGCAGCTCTGCCAGCACCAGGGCTGCTGGCATGGGGAGTGCTGCTGTGTGAAGGCAGATGCTCAGCCATGGCAATGGTTAGCATTAGTAGTGCCTCTGGGAGGAGGGGTATTGTGCCAGTTCTGGGCTGAGGGGGAGGTTAAAAGGCAGCCCAGCAGTGAGAGCATTAAGGGGGCCCTTGGGACATTCCTGTGGGGCTGGTGGATCTCAGCTCAGCTGGCTGGCAGTCCCATGGCCCCCATCCCGCCCACGCTCCTGCATGCTGGGGTGGTGGCTGCGGCACACTAGCCACAAAGTGTTTGCCTCGGGGGAGCTTTGAGCTCAGACGCACCCTTCTTATCCCAAAAAGTTCCCTGGGGGTTTGTGGCCTCCTGCCCAGGTGCCCCCATGGCTGCCTACAGCTCAGCTGCTCCCCTCACTGCCTGCTCCAGAGGCAGCCCCAGGCAGGGCACGGGGATGCTGGTGGCCTCTCTGAGGGTAGAAGCAAGTGCCTGCTAGTGGCACTGTGTCCTCGGGAGCTCAGGCTGCTGGTCTGATTGCCCTTGGCTGCCCCTCTGTAGGAATGTGCCAGAGGTCTGTACCTTCTCGTGATTTATTGCTATGACCGTGCCTTGAATAAAATTACTTCACCCAGCTGCTGCCTGGCGTCGTCACCCCCATGCGTCTTTCCTGGCACCGGTTTAGGGGGAACCCTTGCCAGGAGCCTTTTCCTACCTGTGGGCTGCTTTTGACCCTGCCTGGGGACATCCTGCAAATGCTTCAGTGGCAAGGAGACTGTTGGACACACCCCCACCTCCAGACTGCCCACTATGATCCCCATAAAAACAAATCCCAACAAGTGGGCAGAAGCAGCAAAGTTTTAGGAGTGGAAGAGCACCTCACTGTGTCCCAGATAGACTGCCACAGCCCTTGGCACCATCCCTCCACTGGGGATGGGTTGCAGTCCTGGGACAGTCATGTGCTTTTCTTGCCCACCCTCTGTCAGCAGTCACTCCATTGGCAGAGGTGACTCAGAACGTCACCAAAGGTGCAGATGCTGCTTGAAGGTAGCAGGAGGGTAACCTGGAGCCCCTCTGGGACCACAGCAAGGGTCAGGGGCAGGAGGAACCCATCCCCTCTGAGGATGGAGCAGGTGTTCCTAAAGGTGGACTACCCACCATCAAGTCCCAAGGAAGGGGGTGAACACCATTTTGGAAGTCCTCTAGATTTTGAGAGAACAGTGTTCTTTTCTGCCCTCCTCCCTCCCAAAATACACATTATTTTTACCTGAATTCCTGCCTCTGGTTTCAGCAGGTTCCTCCTGCTGGCTCCTCCACAGCTTCCCTGGAGTGAGCCCTTCCACTCTGGTTTATGGCACAGGGCAGAAGGCATGGGGAGGGCTTCCCTTCAGGTGAACACCTGGAAAATTTAAAACCCATCGCATGCCCCTGCAGAGACCCCACGCGGTTTGTAATGAGTGGTAAACAGTTAACAAAGGGCATTGCTGTGCCGGGCAGCTGGGCAGGAGCTCAGCTGTGAGCTGTAATCGCCCCCGGCCGCAGCTTTCCCGGGCCTCACACCGGGAGGCTCCTCAGGGCCTAGTGAGCGGTGTCAGCCCCGTCCCGCTGCACTTCCGCCTCGAGACCCGCTCCGGGCCCGCTCCCTCCCTGCAGCCCGCGCGCTCGGAGTCCCTCACAGCCGAGCCTCCCGCTGTGCCAGCTGGTGGCAGGCAGGGACGGGAGCATCCCCACTGGGCAGCAGCCACTGCAAAGGGGCAGCTTGTGAGAGCTGTGGCAAACCTCCCTGCTGGCACAGGCAGTCAAAGATGGGAGTGCTGCTGGAGGCTGCCATGCTGGCCCTTCCCTGCAGTGCCACGTTTGGGCTCCCACCACCAGTCTTGAGGCCAGGAAGAGTGGGAAAACTCATGTTATCAATGACCCAAAGGGGGTATTTCTTTGCATTCGGATCTCTGCTGCTCTCCTTGCCCTTCACAGCCCATCACACATTGCCTTATGGAACAAGCTCGTCCTAAGTGAGCATCATGGCTCTTCCAGGTTGTTTTCCCTTCTCTCCTGTGCCAGGGCTGGGATGTCCAGCCTTTGGGAGATGCTATTACAGACCCTGAGCTGGCTTCCCCACTCTAGGCATCATTCTTCAGCATCAAGTGGCCGACTCACACAGGGCTGGAAACCCATCATGTTAAAGCTAGAACATGCTAGCAGAACCTCCTGCATCCTCCCAGCTGCTCCCTCAGCAGGGCTGCTGGAATGACTGCAATCCAGCTGGCAGGGTGGATGATGCTTCATGGAGCCAGACAGGACTTCATTATGAGGCCATGCTCTGCTGCTGCAGATGACCAGCAGTGGGTGACCAGCAACAGGTGAGCCTGTGCTATGTCAAAAAACAAAAGCAGCGGCTGAACAACAGAAAAGGGATTTTTAGGCTGATTGCTTAAATTTCTGATTCCATTACAGATTATTATACTTGAAGGGTCTGAGCAATCAGTAGCAGGGTATCTCTGTTAGCCCTTCCACTGCTCACCCACTCAATTACCAGGCACAAAAGCTCCCAACATGCTTTTGCTGGTGGATGCCTGCTCATGTCAGTCAAGCTGCACTAAACAAGTGCTCCCAGTGACCAATATCTCCAAAGCTAGAATCAGCAAGAAACCAGTAAATGCCTCTCTGTCATCCTTATTTTTTGGTCTGCTTGGGCCTTTTATATTAAAATAAACACAAGGCATCAAAACCGGCTAAGACTCACTGTTGTTTTTTAATAAACAGTACAGCTGGGCATAAGAGGCACACAGACCAGTTCTCTTGGGAGTTACACAAAATGTGGCACAGAAGAGCAGAAGTCAAGGAGCTGGGAAAGCTAGAGGGACCAGGGATGGTTTGGGCAGTAACACCCACACCCCACCCATCACACAGCTGCCTACTTGTCACGTGGAGCCAGGAGGTGTCCCACTCCCATGATGCTGAAGGCTGATGCCCCGTAACAGGCTTGCAAAGAGGATATCCCCATTCCCAAACCCTCCTGCCCCATACTGTGCCATCAAAGCTAGTGTCTCGCCACAGCCCCAGCTCCTCATCCCTCACTGCTGGGTGCAAGAACAGGAAAGACTTCACCTGACCCAGCTGATGGAGAGAGCCATGGGCCAGGATGCACACCACCACACAGCAGGGCTGCAGAGACAGAACATGGGGAGGACAAGGAACCTGGGGATGTTCACTGCCTGTTTCACAGCACCTATTAGCTTGCCTCCCAAACACAGCTGGAGGGCTTTTTGCTTGCTGGAAGCCCATGGCTACCATCAGGCCTGGTAGCAGAGCACTAGAGACCCATCTTACAGGGAGCCCCATCATCCCCTCCATGGCACAGGCCTAGGAGACCTCAGTTACGTTGAGCAGGCAGCCTTCTCCTGCCCCAGAGTGGAGGACATCTGAGAATAGGAGGAATGTGTCCTCAGAACAGCATCATCTCAGACCTCAACACTAGGCTCCTCCTGTCCTGAAGAAGAGGCAAAAAACAGGGTGCTGCTTGTAACTGAATAACTACTCCATGTCCTTCTCTGGGGCTAGTGGTGGCCAGAAACATGGTGCTGCTTGTTCCACAGTGACTTCCCCATCAAGATGAACTCTTCCTCAAAGTGCTCCAGTTCAGCCCCTTCACAGAGCCCTCAGGTGTTGCCTCTCAGCAGTTTTCTGGGATTTCTTCTAGCAGCTGCTATCTCCTCCTTCCTGTGAGGATGAGGAACTCTGCAGATGGGCACTGTGAGCAGCTGGGAAATGCTCCAGATTCTGACAGCATCAGCAGAAAGATTCCAGCTATGCTTCCTCTGGCCAAGAGCCAGAATTACTGGAAGCTGTTGCTATGACACGATTGCAACCTTCATTTTTAAGACATCTTTTCCGTGGATTTACTTTATTTTCCTTAACACAAAGCAGTAAACAGACATTGCTGCTGTTGCTACTGCTGCTACATTTCAGATGGCCCTACGGTTAAACCAGCTGGCCAAATCAACACAAAGCCTTTCAGCTGGCAGCCCAACCCTGCCAGAAGTAGTCTCACCTTAGGATTAATGTGACACCATTGCCTGAAGCATCCCTAGGAAACCTACTGGGTTGTGGCCAACCTGACATAGGGAAAAGCCAGGGATCCCATCCAGGTCAGAGGCAAGGCAGAAAAAAGCACCAGGATTAACCATCTGGTAGAAATATATTGATGAAGGGAAAGGGGAAAACTCTCTGCAAGGTTTGAGGACAGCCACACGGTGTGACCAGCCTCGCTCTCTTGCAGCCTTTTGACCTGGATGGAGCCAAATCTGTCACTGCCACAGCTGAACCACGTACAGCAGGAGGATCAGGCAGTGTCAGACCTGGCAGGTAAAGCACAGCAAAAAGGATTTTGGGCAAATAAGCCCAAGAGGCCTATGCCAGATGTTGCCTGCCTAAGGTGGGTAGCAAGAGGAGGAAAGATGAGCAAGCTAAAACCCAGAGTAGGTACATGAGTGTTGGTGTTCCTGAAGGAACTTAGGGCAGGGTGGCATACCTGTGCTGTGGCACTGCCAGGCTTTGCTGCAGGGACATGCCCTGCCAGCCCTTAGCAAAGGCAGATACATGCTCGTGTTGAAGCAGGATGGAACCACGTGAGAGCCCCACAGCACATGTGAGTGGCAGAGGCAGCCATGGGCTGGTGCACACAGAAAGACAGAGGTGGGGAGAGGCAGCGAGTGTGGTGTGAGACTCCCCGTGCTCAGGACTGCTGCATGGTCAGGGGTAGGGATGGCTGGCAGGTTCTAGTCCCCTTCTGGGAGGGTCTCCCAGCCACGTTGCATGGCTTTCACCACAGCATTGTAGAGTTTGCTCCAAGCTTCCTGCACCTCTGGGCTGAAGGCAGCACCAAGGCATTTCTCCAGCATGTACAGCAAGGACTCGCCGACAGTCTGCAAACCAAACAAGGAGGTGTCAAGCTCAGCACCAGAGGATGACATTCAGTCTCTTGTCTCACTTCACCACCTTTTTTGACTTCTCCAGTTGCAGGGCACCTGTTCCTCTTCCACCAACAGTACCAGGCCCCTCCAGTCCCTGGCTCGTCAGAGGGGGCCCAGAACCAGCCCATGTCATCCTCTTCCCCTGCCCTGTGCTGGCCCTCACCATGGGTGAGTGTGGAGTGGAAGTCAGGGAGCAAGGGCTGACACTGCACATGTAATACCAGGGGAGAGGTGCACATCCAGTTTCTGTGACTCCCAGGTGCAGGTAGCTGGCCCTATCCCTTGGCATAGCCATGGAGCAGCAGAGCTGAGCAATGCCCTGATGTGAGGAGAGTGGATCAGACTCCACACTGGATGCTTAGGGCATGTCTCAGTGCCCCTCAGGCTTCTCCACAGGGCACTGCACCTCACAGAGCTGTGAGCAGCCTCATGCAGGAGCACCCTCACACTGAGTGCAGGGCTGGGGGGCATCACTACCCCAAACAAAAGGGACCCTGCTGCCTCTGAAGGGAACAAAAGCTAGCAATAGGAATGAGCCATGTGTGGGTTAGAAAGCTTTTCTTCAGCCCACCCTTTCCCACTGCATTTCTGTCCATGCTTGACAGCAGGAGAGGAGTAATCAAGGGTTTAATATGGAAGATGCTTGGGTGTTACTGGCATGGAGGAAGCAGGGGCTGAGATGCAGCAACCCCATCCCAGTGCAGACACAGAGAGGTGGATGCTCCCTTTTCCAGTTGGGGTGAAGTTTGCCCAGAGCATTAGATACAAAGGATCCAGGGCAAAGGCTGAGCCGACAGCCCTGTGGCACAGGAGAGACTGCACTGTCCTAAACCATGGTCCTCTTCAAACAGTGGAAATGCTTTGCTCCCATCTATCCTTTCTGCCTGGGCTTACTGGGCAAGGGCAGAAAACAAGGGGAGCTCAAAGGTTTCCCTCACTGGGGCGGTGTCACTACATTGGTATCAGCACCTTGGACAGGCTGCCCTGAGCCATCAGCTGTCCCTCCAGACAGCTGAACCCAGAGGAAGGATGGGGACAGCTGAGGGTTGCAGGCAGGGGGTTACAGCCACAGCGAGACAAGAGAACACCTCACCGAGAAAGACTCAACCTTCACACCAACGGCCTGGTGCTTCTTGCCGAGGTTGCAGAGATACTCTTCCAGGCAGGACAAGTTCTCCAGGTGGTTCACAGCAGCATCAATCACCAGCATCACCTAGCACAGGAGCAGAAAGGCAGAATGGCATTAACAGAAAGGTTAACAGAAAGGTTCAGCTTCCCTCCCAGAGGAAGCAAAGTGTCTGATCCTCTACTTCACCCTCATCAGCCTGACCCCCTCCCAGCCCAGATGCCCTCTGAGCTTTCCTTTGCTCTACTGTGATCCATCAGGGAGGCTGGCAGCAGCACACACCACATCCTTCCATGGGACACTAACAGAGCTGCACAGCAAGCAGCACTGCTGACCACCCTGTCCCAGAGGGGATAAACAGCTATACAGCAGAGCAGTTGCAGGTGAGGACCTACTGCTGATGCAGTCATTAGAACTCCTGGGAGCCCAGGCCAGCTGCATGGGAACCCCAGAAGTTGCCAGGACTAGACTTTCCGATTAGAAGTTGCCAAAACGGTGCAATTGTGAGTAAGGACACTCCAATTCTAAGACCAGCCAAGGTATTTTGAAGAGATGGGATGGAGAGTACAGCCAGGTCCTTGACTTGATCTGGTAAAACACATACCATAGTCTCCCAGGAGCATTAAGAGTCAAATGGAAACAGGAAAGAAAAGATTTAATGAAGGATGAAGGGAACAGACACAACAAATTAGAAGAAGAGATTAAAGCCAGGTCATGGTTATCTTGGCAAAGCCAAGAGGTGATAGAATTGTGCTCTGTCATTTCAACAGGCAATTTATTTCCAACAAGAGCAAAAAAATATTTCAGCTCAAGGCAATAATCTTAACTTTGCCAATAAAGAGAAGCTGGAAAATAACAAAAAGCTTGCAGCTATCAGAGGAACTCAGCCTCTTAACAAGGAATAAAGACAGGCAAGCAAAGCACCAAACTGGTTTAAAGATGGAGCCGGGCAGCTTATGAAGGCATCTGCAAGCCAAGGCTGTGCTTTGTCCCAGTGTGGCTCCTCTTCGGGGTTCAGCAAAGGGTCTCTGCTGCACGAGGTGAACTCTGCATGCATGAGCCTCTCCTCAGCGTTGCTCCTTTCTGTGTTTGGGGGGAGGGGAATGTGTACTGCAGCACTCCCTTGGAGGCTCTCTGACTCCACAGCAGTAGATTCAGGGTAGCCTGGCCCATTGCCCAGCTCTGTGCCACCTCCTGGTCAGTGTGTGGCTAAGCAGAGAGCTTCAGTCCTCATCTGGATACAGGTGAGCTCCCTGAGGCACCTCCACAGCAGGAGAAGGATTCTTTCAGCTTTCACAGGAAGCAATCCACTCTCAGATGAGGGCATGGAAATCAGCATGGTACTTCTTAGCCACCATAACCTGCATTCTCATTCCCTCCCCACTGTTGTAGGACACTTTTTCCTGCCTTCTGCTAGCATGAGTAACCCCCTGCAGTAACCATCTCAGGAGAAGACTTCCCATGTGTTCCCTGGTCAGACACACCACAGTCCCAAATCATTCATTGACATGTCTAAGAGTTTCTTCCTTTGTGGAGGCTGTGCTCCAGCCATGCCACAGCCCCTCTCTCACCTTCCTGATGTGATCCAGGAACTCAGGGGCAGAGAGGCACTCCTGAGGGCTGGCAAACTGCTTGCAGTTGTACTGGAAAAGGGGCAGTAGGTCAGGATCCAAGTCAAACAGCCTGCAACAGCAAGAAAGAACACCCCATCTTATCAATTTCTCAGCTTTATTTAAAGTCCCACTCACCCCATCAGCAGCACACCCACAGCCTGCCTCCCTTCCCACTTACTGATCCCTCTCCATCTGTAAAATATTCAAAAGTTCTGAAAAAGCTTTAGTTTGGGGTAATCCAGATTGCCTATAGACAAAAACCTTTCTGTTTCTCTAGCCCATAACCCCAGCTCTCAGATACCTATTTATGGCACCTGAGAACTGGCACCCAACCCTCTGGAGTTTCTCCCAGCCTGGCTCTTCTCCTCCAAGTCTCAGCTGTTATCTCAACTATTCCCATTCCCACTTTTTGATCCCCTTGAACCCAAAAGCTCTCAAATCAAGGCCTCCAAGCTCCAGCAGCTATCTGGCCCAAAGGGGGCATGCACAAACTCAGCTAATGCCCCAGTCCCCGACACCATCACCAGCTCTCAATTCCTATCCCCCCGCCCCCTGCCCCATCCTCCCTTGCCAGTGTATGTCAGGCACAAATGCGACTCAGTAGCAGCCACCCAGGTAGATATAACAGGCCACTGATAATTCAGGCAAAACAATCTGTCTGCTCCTCATCCTGCACATTAAACTGCTGCACCCATCTCCCCCAAATTGTTGTCACTGCTCTAGTACTGATCTGGGAGATTTGGATCCCTCTCGCTCCAAAAGCTGCTCATCAACTCTCCAATTGTCCTTTTTAAACGACTTTTCATTGATTTTTCTTTTTTTCTCTTCACATAATTGATACATTAATCTGCTGAGGACAGGCAAGAAGCTGGGTATCAGCCATTCCATCCGGCACAGCATTTCCTCTGCCCTGCCACTGAATCCCTCCCTGGCGGCCAGGTCTGTGCCTGGGGCTGCACAGCACTTCCCTGACCAGGGAATGATCGTGCGGCCCCTTCCGCGGACACGCAGCCCTTCGGAGAGCAGAAGTCGCGGTGAAAGGCAGGGGATCAGCGGGCAGAAACGCACAAAACCTGTCCGCCGCTTCTCTCTCACTCTCCGTCTCCGCGTGGCAAAGTTCTCACTCGCGAAGGATGGGAAAGGCAGGGCAGCAGCGCGGAGCGGAGCCCGGCCCTGCCCCACGGCCCACGGCACCTGCGGGCGGAGGGGCTTCGGCTCCC
>WBNO01014634.1:126357-161079 GCA_013400575.1 Peucedramus taeniatus | reverse complement strand
GCCGCACCCGCGCTCCGCCCGCCGGCACCGCCGAGCCCCGCGGACACTCTGCTCCGCCCGCGGCCGCCCCGGCCCGGGAAGGAAGATCTCACCGAGTATTTCTCACTCGGGAGAAGGAAGGGAGGAGGGATGGAAGGAAGAAAAAAGAAATTCGAAATGCCCAAACTTCCCTATGCCGGGCCCGCGCGGCAGAGCAGAAAGTTCAGCTGCTTCACGGTTGACATTTTACATCGTCCTGATTTTACAAGTGAAGCAGCAGAGAAGAGCCGTGCCAGCGAGGAGACCACCGGGACCTGGCCACCTTCGCTCACCATCAGCACAGCTCCCTCTGAGCATAACTTTGCTTGGGAGGGCCTCAGCGATCCTCCACAGCATCCTCTTGCTCTTGGCCACTTCCACTGAGACGCTGGATGTCACACAGCCACCTGCTATCTCCACAGGCAGATGCAGTCTAGACACTGCTAGGTACGTGTCTAATTTAAGGCTAATTATGCCAGCTGAAGCAGGCAAAGTTGTTAATAACAGATGAGAAGACATGACATCTTTGTCAAATGTGTTCAGGATGCACAGATTCTCTGCTGTTCAGACACTGCTTAATTTGGCCCCAGGATTTACACAGAACAGAGGAAACAAAGCAAGAAATGGCAAATGAGGTCTCAAGTAGCACAAGGGAAGTCAGGAAAGTTAAGGTTTTCAGAAGGACGAGAGCAATACAAAAGTGCAACTATTACTGAAACCATCACAGTCTGCACCAAAATGACAATTGTGCTGATCTTATTACACAATTGTGCTGATCTTATTACAAGTTCTGCTTCTGCACATCAGATTTATTTCTGGTAATCAGGAGAAAAACCAGAAGCCTCTGACCCATCCCAGGGGCACATTGACTCAGTATAGGCAGAAAGGAGGCTCTTCTTGTGGGAGAACTGAAAACATTCCCTGGGAAGAGACAAGTTCAAAGGCTCAATGTTATGTTCTCAGCCCCAGCTTGTCTCCTAGGGGCCTTTCTCCTATAGAGCTGGAGTGACAGCACTGACTGCAGTGACAGCAGGAAGCCACCCGAGATGGCTCTGCAAGTGCCAGAATAAATTACCTGTTTTCTCGGGATTTTGAGACCTCGTGTTCTCAGCGCAGACCAGACAAGATGCCTCATAGGAAAAGCTCCAGATGAGTTAAAGGAAGCTGAAGAACCCTGCTCTAAAGTCAGGCACTCAAGTCAGAACTGTCAGATGGGACTAAGGAGTCAGATAAAATAGCATCTTAACTGTGTAGTTTCAAAGGGCACATTCACACCGGGGCTGATGATAAGCCACTGCCATGATAATGGCTGAAGCAGCAAGGAGCCTGAAAGGGCAGCTGGGAGATACAGGGTTAATCTGAGCAGGGCGGAGAAGACCAGCCCGGCAAATATTAACCTTTAGCTATCCTGCAGCTGATCGAGCGAGCCAGCAACGAGCATGAAGTGTCATCCTTGGTCATCTGTGCAAGGTACTCTGACATTTCAGCCAGTTGTCACAAGCGCGCAGATGTGGAGCTTCACCAGAGCCTGGCTGGACAGCTCAGACTGGCCCTGTAACAATAAAGGGTAGAACAGACAGGCATGGTGCCAGGGTACTGGAAGGAGCATGGAGAGTCATCCCAGGCCACAGGATATTGAGGAGCAAAGTTGAAGCACATAAGTGCAGTCAAAGCAGCAATCAAGGCTGATTATTCGCCTAACAACATTTTGAATACATTCAGAGCTGGCTGATAGTGAAGGAAGAGAAACTCCACAAAAGCAAGTTGTAGTTAAGAGTGATCAGTTCCTGAAGGTTTGGTGGGATGTGGGACACTTTTGCTCCCATTCACATAGGGCACCATATCAGCTACCCTATCCCAGGGCAACAACAAAGTACAGGTTCAGCCATTGTTCATGACAGAAAGGGTGTCTCAGACAATAGCAGTGAAGCTGTGATTGCAAAAGAAAACAGTGTCTCTTGTCCAAAATTATGTCCCTGCACCTTCCCTCCGTGCTGCAGGCAGCAGCTGAACACTCACAGACAATACACAAGTGTCAGAACAGACCAGATACAAGGGCAGCAATGAGAGTGCTGAGACAGATATGCCTTCCTTCCATGGAAAATAGGAGTGCCTCAGCTGATGAAAGGAGCAATGGTCTGCCCATATCCCCACCCATCTGTTGGTACCCAAACCCCACACAGGTATGACACAGTAGAGTCCAAGAACTCTTCCCTGCCCACCAGCAACAGCTTCTTCTGGGCAGGATACATTCAGAAGCAGTTTCCCCATCTTCCCTGTCTGAGCAGTGAATCCATCCCTGCTGCCTTCTGGCACTGATACATCTCCACTCTCTTAAAAAATCCAATATTTTTTCCCCTGTGACAGCATAGGTCTTCCGGCACAGGAAGAAGGAGCTGCAAGGAGAGACTTGAGATGGGAGACAGGGAGAGCTCAAGGATAAGAAACATTCAAACCACCATTCAAAGGATTTAAAAGACTGAGGGTTTGGGACAGTGCTCTTGCCTGTATGGAAAGCAGCTTGTCCCATGCAGTTATGTGGCTGTCAGAGTTCCTCCTCCTGTCACAGCACTGAGGTGCTGAGAGCACAAGTTGAGTCCAGAGAGGACTTAAAGTACAAGGAAGCAAACAAGAAAACCTCTCTTGTTTCAAATGTTTTGTGAATCTTCAAGCATAAGAATCTCAGCAAGAGGTTGAGCACTGCAATGCTCTGAGGTCTGAGGGTTTCCTGTGATGGTTCCCAGCTCCCTTGGCTTAATGTACCTAACCTGGAAGTTCAGCTCTTTTCTGAGCTGCTCTTGGATTCCTGCAAGACTGTTTCTGGATCTCTCATGAGTGAAGAACAACCAGATCAGCAGCACAGACTGCTCCATCTGTAGACCACTTGAAGAAAGGGGAGGGAGGTTTTTGGAGAAATTCACTGACATGCAAAGAGGATGATAATGCTCTTTTGTGCTTTGGGAGAACACAAATTTATAATGTTTTTAGTTTGCAGTGGGTTTCATTATTGCAATCTACATCCACTTCAAGTTACAGAACCAATACTCTTAACCTCCTTGCCAAGTGTCAGCTTTACTTATTCAGTGCCTCAGTTTACCCACCTAGAAAGAAAGTTGCCCAATCTCATAAAACAGTGTGACAGAACTAGGAGTAAGCTCACAAATGCCAGTCCCCAGCCATGCACTCAGGGTTCACAGCACCTGGAGAACAACCCTTCATGCCCAGGGAGGCCCCATCTGCCTGGCCTAGGGATGACTGCTTTGCCCCTGCTGCTGTGGCACCGTCAGTTTTCATCCCAGCTGCTGCACTGACAAACCCATATCTCCCTCTGAACTCTTGCTCATTTCCAATTCTACATCTGAATCTTCATAAATAATGACACTCTGATCTATCTGCCTCAAGCTCCCTGCTCACTTAGAATACAGACCCCTGGGCTTGGCTAATCCCCTTTGTTTCCCTTTTCTCCAGTCTCAAAACCACAGATTATGGCAGGTTCTCTTTTTCCCAGACTCCCGTCTCCTCCCATCCCATCCTCAGGTGGGTGCAGAAATCATGCATGTTCCCAAAATTCTTCTCAAGCTACCCCCTCAGGCCATGATACGGCACAGCTCAGTAGCAAAGCCAGTCACGAAATATGGTTGCATAACAAGAATCAAAAGTGATGCAGGAGGTAATAGTCTTGTCCATAAAATTATTTAGATGAGCTGCAGATCTTGCTTGCTGTCACCATGACTGTGGAGAGAACAGGGCAGCACTACCACCCTCAATACTGGGGATATGGGCTAAGAGGAGAGGGATAAGGCAGAGGGAGGATTCAGTGGTAGAATAAAATGAAAACTTCTTTTGAATTCAATTTTCTAGACATCCCCAGCTTTATCTTGAGTATCCTGTGGCCAGCTAGGGAATATTTGTACAGGCAAGTGAAAAAGGTCATGGGATGACCAGACATGAAGTGGTGAGAAAAGTCAAAGGGGATCACATGGAGCTGTTGGACCAGGTCTGGCACTTGCAGATGCTCAGACCTTACCCCAGATGTTATTTACCTTGGACTCCCTAGCACAATGATAACCCAACCACCAGCAGGCTGATCTTCCAAGCAGCAACCTCTGCCTTTTGTAAGTCACTCTGCCAAAGTGAGTTCAAAGAGTTCAAGACCATGTCAGTCTTGACACACAAGCTGAACTTGGTCATAAGACACAGCTATGCAGGTGTGTGCACCCCAAGCTGGTGGGATGCAAGCAAAAAGCTCTCCAGCCTCATTAGCTCAACATGGTGCTCTAGCTAATATGCCTGGCAACTTGGCAAGCATTGTGTTAGCACAGTTACCTGGCTTCTGTCCTACCTGGAGATAATGCACATGGTCTTGGATTTTCCTCCAACTGTCCTTATGCTTCTGGACTGGCTCATCCTTCAGCTGCTGAAACATCATGGCAAAAGCTTGTAAAAGAATGCTTCATTCATTGTGGAGTCTTCTCTGTAGTTTCCCCCCTGGACTTCTTTTTTCAGGAGCACTGCTGGTGACTCAAGTGGTCATTGATCATTGTCTCTCTGATCTCAACTCTCTTTGTTCTCTCCCTCCTTGCAATTTTAATTGATACTATTGATTAGGCCATCTCTTATAAACGTTTGACCTACAGCGGTTGTCTCCAGGAATAGCATTTTTTATATGATCTATTAAAACAAAGATTTTGTATATTTCTGCACCCATTCCTTTATGTCAGGGCTGTGCCAGCATTCCCACTTTTCAGCTTCTTTCCCCCCGAGCTTCTTCTTCTCCAGGCTAAACATCCCCAGCTCCATCAGCTGCTTCTCATCAGAGTTTTGCTCCAGATGCTTTACCAGCTCTGTTGCCCTTCTCTGGACACACTGCAGTACCTCAATGTCTTTCTTGCAGTGGGGATCCCAAAAATGAACACAGGATTTGAGGTGTGAGTGCTGAGAAGGGGACAATCATTGCCTTGGTCCTGCTTGGCCACAGTTTCTGATGCACATCAAGAATGTACCATCATAATGCATGTTCACATTCTCATCTTAACTGATTCCCCCCACTTCTCAGCTGCTTTCATTCTCCACCTTATAACAGAACAGTTATTGTCCCTAAAGCACTGCAAGGCACCTGCACACTGCCAGGGTGTGACTCAGCTGATCCAACACAGATGCTTTCGTAAGGACACATAATCTAAACTCCCATTCTGGTCAATGGAGAAATCCAGGTACTTAAGAACCACCTCATCCTAAAAATACATGGTGGAAAAAATAGGTCAGGCAAATGAAGCCTGAAGACTACCTTTTGTCAGCTGTATGACAAGATGACAGGCTTTGGATGCAATACAGAGATAAAGCAATGACTGAAAGAAGGATAAAAATGGAAAAGCAATTTACAACAATTATAACGCTTGTCAGACTTAAACCCATTCTATAAAGCACAAACTTTCTACTTCCAGAGCATGCATTACATGGCCCAGAGTACAGTTAGTGGTGGTGTATTAGAAAACAACTCCAAAGTGTACAACCACAACCCTCAGATGTAAAACAGGCAGCAGTGGTAGGTGTAGCAAAGATGAAATCCATATGATTTCAGCATAAGGACCTCGGGAGACTGATGTTGGAAGACATGGTATGAATTGGGAAACCTTATGGGTAAACCAAAGAAAATGAAAAGGAGGTCATGGGAGATTGAGGGCCAAAGGAAGCAACCTGTATGGGAAGTTTCTATTTGGTTAGAAAATAGAAGATTAAGAAGCAGCTTGAAGACAGAGCACAAAATCTATATTAAAACACCAGGTCATAAAAAAGCCTCCTTCTTGCTGAGAAAGAGATAACGGGATGATGGCTGGAATCTAGAAGCCTACACATCTGGCAGGTTCAAATCAAGTGCAAATTTGAATCAGACACCACTGTTCATCCATGTGAGATCACTTACCTGCAGAAAGAAGCCATTCTTCCTTCAGAGGGCACTGAGAAGTAAAGTTTTACTTCAGATATTATCAGCATTTTACAAACAATACTTCCTTCTTTTTGGTCATCTTCCTACATTCTAGCGCAGCTTCTGTATCAGCAGTCCTCCCTTCCAGAACAAAGCCCAGATCAGACAATATCCAAAGACTGACTTGCACTGTGTGGAGCAATACAAGAAGTCAATAGGCTTTTCAGTAACCATTTAATAGCCTGTTGTATCATGCTGTACAGGCCACAGTCCAGGTTCTAGCTGTCTTGGCTGTACTTCAGCAGCCCTTGAAACACATCCAAATTGACTGTCTGGCTCTCCTCCAGCACTCATCTGGGCATCAATGTGTAGTCCCAGGTAAGGTGGCTTTATTTTGGTTTTCCCCATCTAGTTCCACACCAAGCAACCCCTTATTAGACTCTACTCGAAAGTATATCCCAGCCCCTCACTACAGCCTCATATAAAGCCAGATTCTGATTTTCAGTGTTCCAGTTTTATTATAGATCCTCACATTTAATTCACAATAAGGGCCTCATTTGTACAAAACTGTGCACCTGTCTGGTGTCATGAACACTAGACTGAACATGACTTACAGAAAAATGCTGGGCTTCTGAATAAAGTGCTTGACCTGTCAAATGAAGTCTTCATAGGTAACCTATCAGAAGCTTGAAGAAAATACCCATTTAACCTGACATATTATACATATTGACAACTTACCACATCTTTAATATGGAAAAATAAACCTGCTTCGACAGACAGTACTTTATTCTTGTCCAAATGTACCTGTTTCACTTCCTGTTGTGCTTACCAATACTGCCTGGATTGCAGTAAAATCTGATCTCCTAGAATTGCAGTTCAGCAATACTTGTGTGCTAAAAGCTGATGTACATCATCACTATCCTAGATTAAATTCTCCAATGGGTCCTTTTAAAGTTCATGTTGTTACTTCAGGCATGTATGTGAGGAAGAAATGAAAGGGGGAAAAAACCCACCCCAAAATCTAGACACAAAGAGATTGCTTCAAAGAAGAGATATTTATTACAAAATTAATTTCCAAATTCTACTTCATTTTCCATTATCACCTGTACAAAACACATTTATAGCTCAAGGGAACATTCTCCCATCCACACCATATGGTACAGTAATTGCACCGTAGTTAAAAGAATTCAGTTCAGACAGATGCACGCACACACCCCCCAGCATTAGTAAGAAAGGTTCAGGATATAGAACAGAATTACCAAAGAACCCCTCTCACTGTTGCTCCAAACTCTTGCTTAGCCAGGGGCAAGCTCTTCAAGGATGGCTCTAAACTCTGTCTCTTGTAAAACACAGTGAGCTCACTTGGCAAAGTTTTATAATCAATTACAAATTCAGCAGGAGTTAACATGTGATAGCCTCAGATATTATTGGTGATAACCATAGCCCTTGACATTCAAGTAAAGAGCATAAAAAAGCTTACAAAGTGAAGCAGGTCGCAACCAACCACACAACCAACGTCTTAATACTTTAAAGAAGACAGAGAATTTTCAGTCCTGACTGCTGGCAGCCAACAGCCCTGCCCTGAAGAAAATATGCTATGGAGGTGGTGTTCTTATCCTCAGCCTTCCCTTCCCAGCAAGGAAGAGCCTTATGTTGTTCTAACAGTCCACACATTTTTGCTTTCATGACACACTTGCCCATGTGTGGGGTCATGGGGTCATTTGCTGTAAAGGGGGGAAAAAAAATATCTTACCTACATTGTCCAACTGGCAGAGACACAGGGCACTGCTAAGGAGGTTTTCACATTGCCAGCAGGATCCTGAGAGGAGGAAACAGTGTTTGTGCACAGAGTGCCAGCCCAGAGGATTACTCAGTCACAGCATGGAAGGGAAGCTGCTAAGCATGACAATGGAGAATTTCAGGTTAATGCCTTGTGTTTCCATGTTAACAGTTGGTTTGCTCCCAAGTCCCTTAAAAACAATTCTCTGAAGGATTCAGGAGGTACAAGAGGGAACTGTCACATAAGACATTTGTTTACCTTTCCATAACAAGGTTCTGGTTTTGCTCTCAGACCACATGACAGGTATTCATTTACTCAAGCTACTACAAGATGTCCTGTCCTACCCCTTGTCCAGGCACCTGTATGAAATGAATGCATAGCCCAAAAATTAGGGGAAGCAAAGACATGTCCTGTACTTTGGGCATTGTTCAAGAACCAGAAGGAGGAAGATATAAAAAAGTATATTCTGTCAATGCCCTTTGTGCATCAATCAGCCTTTCCAATCAAGATGCAAAACCCCTGTACAGACTAAAGAGTGGTGGTGGCTCCCAGGGTTGCAAACAATGGTGGCAAACAGCAATGACACAAAGTCCTCCACCTGGACGAAGGGCAACCTTGGCACAGAAATCTCCATTCAAATCCTCCTCACAGTCACATCTGTGTCTCATAGCATGAGTGGTCCAGTTCCTGGAAATAGGCCAGTCCCTGCTGCTGGAATAGATGTGTGTGAATCGATGTCCTGAAGCAACTGTTAGCAGAAACCTTTTAAGATGGATGGATTGCCTAGGATAAAGCTAGATGAGCCTAGAGGCCCTCTATCTATCCTTCAGAGACTGAAGAGTTGAAAATAGAGTTTACACACAAAAAAGAATTTGAAGCAGGGAACGTGGCAGCCTGTGGCTTTTTGTGATTTGAATCCATGGATACAGTTTGATGAAATATTTTGTCAGTGATAAAAGGAGCCCTGTCAAGCAGGGTTCAAAGAGAGCAGCTGCTCCAGAGTACAGCACCTTCTGGCCTCAGAAAGCACCGTTAGCTATTTTCCACGTGACTGAAGAAGACAACTGATGAGCAGCTCTCAAAAAGAACCAGAACTCATTCCACAAGCACAACTGGAAAAACTGAACCGAAGCACCCCAAATTCTATCCCAAAATCAAAGAGTGCCTTGCACTCATTGCCTCATGTCTGTACCACTCAGTTATTTCAAGACAGAGTCAGGAAAGGAATCCCAATTATTGTATTTTATTGACCTCATCAAATATCAGTTAATATTATGTTTCAGTAATGGCCTGACAGATTTTGTTTTAAGAAACAAATTCTGAAGGTCAAATCCTAACTGGAGTAATTTTTCTCCTGAAAGAAGACAGAGCTACATCAATGTACACTCACTTGACAACCCAACCCTTGGAGTCCAGAGAGTACAGAGGAAATGTCTGCTCTCTACTCTTCAATGTAGACCTTTCAATCCTTTTAACTCAGATCAAAAATTTAAATTCTGCTGGAAGTTGCTCCCTCTTGTGGAATAGCTAGATTTTTTTTTCACTGTATGCCTCCACCCACTTACCAGCACACAAGATCTAAGAAACAGTCTCAATGTCAATCAAATGCTCTCAAGAAAATTTCTGAAGTGACAGTCCTAAAGAAAAAATAAACCTTTTGTCTATGTTGAAACAGAAGCTGGACGCGTGCATAGGAAAGTGGGATGGGAGCATTAAATTTGCCACCTTCAGCACCCAGCTGCCAATCCACATCCAAAAGATTATTAGTAATAAAGGATGGAGGGATCCTAGCCAAGAAACAGCCTGGTTCATCTTCCTCAGGCAACTCCTACAAAATTGACCCCTTCATAACAACTGAAGAAACCAAGGTTACTGACTAAATTTTTGCACTCCCAAGGTTTAATATGATGAATAAAGGATGTTACAAACAGTAATTCCAAAACACTCCCAAGCTTCTTAGATTTTTTTTGTTGTTGTTGTCAATGCTAAGGGGAAGTGTATAATTGTATGTGCTGGAAAAAACTGCACTTTAAATCACTGGGTTTTGCCAGCTCTTTTGGCAAATCCTCCCCATGACAATGGGACTCCCTTAGGAAAAGCTCATAGTGAGGACAACAATGTGTTAAGTCAATAATCTCACCAAGAGTAGAAGATGGTGGATCACATTGTTACAAGGCAGCACTGCAGGGTCTGCCTTCCACAATGCCAACAGTTAACAATTTGCTGCTGCTGTCAGATCTGGCAGATTCTGAAGAAGTTTGCAGCCTTCCTCCACATCCTTCTTGCCTATATATTACCTCTGTGAATCTCTGGCTCATGCAGGTAGGAGCACTTCCTGCAATAACAAGTGGAAAAGAAGCACCAAACCCAGCAGCTATTTATTGCAATGACTTCCCACCATGTATAAGCAGCAGGTGATCAACTCAAAACCTTTAAAATCAAAAGCACAGGTCCATCCCATCTGAGCTAGTATCTATAGGAGTCACTTTCTGGAGAGATGTGACATACCAAGCCAGAGCCTTACAAAGCAAGCAGCTGCCTTACTGAACAATGCTATGGATCTCTACTAAAGAGGAACCAAAGACTGACTGGAGTCTAGTCCCCCCCACAGAACAACTATGCCAATGCAGCCCTTCCATGTGGTAGGAAATGTATTGGAATCCAAGATTTGATAAGAGAAATAAATGCACAGTCCATGTTTAAAGGAAGACACACACACCTGTTACTCTCCCTCCATCTGTAATTTTTATGCAAGGCTGTGAAGCAAAGCAAGAACTCTGAAATAAAAGGCATGAGCTCATTGAAACATACACAAGAGTTTTTCAAATATTACTTCTTGAGATAGGAATACAGCTGTGATATAAGTGTCATTCACGTTGGATACTACAAGGTAGCAACTTGAACTGTGACAAGAAATTGACACTGGATGAAGAGTAGGAAATGGAATAAAAGAAACACAGACAAAAATAGACCTAACACAAGACAAAGGCACGTGATAAATCAAATTTCACTTTCTTGGAAGTGGTAGATTCAACATCCAATGGCTCTTGACACTTCACTGACAAAGAATTTTTGCCTGGCCTCACATTTCCTTGTAATTTGATGTTCAGCAGTCTAGAGAAGGAATTTGTTCAATATGGGAACACTGAGCAGATACTTTGGCACCAGCAGCCTGTTTTGCAGATGTCACATGCATTGAGATGAAGCCTTCTCCTAAAAGCACAGGCACTGGCACTGAAATAGCTGGGAACAAAAGCTGAATGACAGCTGTCTGTAAGATTTCCAAGCTATCATTACAGTCTCTAGTACATCCCCATGCTGGTCTCCACAGCATATTGGGGCTGAAAATAAACCACCTGCCACTTCTACTGTAATTTCCTTGGCACCTTCAGACAGAACTGAAAGAAGCTACAAAGAACTGAGCTGGAACAGTCTGGCCCTGAAAAGAGGCCTACTAGGTGAGTTGTATAAACGATTAAAGGTGACCATAGAGAAAGGCAGTATATAGGAAGAGACAATTTCCATCTCTGCAGAGGGCCTGGAAGATAGGCAAGGCACAATGGCTCAGGAGATTTCAAACAGACCATTTCAGTCAAATTTTAAAAATTCAGTGTCAGAACAAAAAAACCTTCAGACAGCCAAGGCAGGTAGAATGAAGGTCCCCAGACACTCACAGTATGCTTTCAAAAAACCTCACCATAAGAAAGGTTGTTATTCTTGATAGAAGTCCTATAGTGCTTCAAACTGTAGTGGTGCTTAGACTACAAGAAGGAAGACACACACACACATAGAGTGTACATGCAACCACAGACAGCCTCCAACTTGTACTGGTCTGGCTGCTGGAATGCCACTTCTGTTTGACTGACATATACTGCTTCAAGGAATTGGCATTCAGGCAGCCAGCTGTCTATTAATAAAACCTAAGGATTCAGGACATGAGACTTTTAATTCAAGGGGACCTTGTCTTCCTCTGCATCTTCCAATGCAGGCAGTGCAAACAAATGCCAAAGCAACAGGGTTACTATACCCAGAGTCCTCCAGAGAGGGCTTTTATAGTCCCATCCTCAAAGCACCAGAATCAGCCTGACACGCAGCAGATCTCATGTTTCTGATCTGCTGCTCCCAGGCTTCCTTTGCTCTAGAATTCCCAGGAGTCCATCCACCGGAGCCCTGCCATGGGGCTGCTAGGGCTGGAGGCCATGGGTCCTATCATCCCATAGGACAGCGGATGGAAGAGGTAGAAGCTGTGGAAAGAAACCAAATGCCCATCAAACACAGCATTTTTCTGTCTCAAGAAGTTCTCATCCTATGGGACCTTTGTCTTCAGGCTGCTCTAAGCTCTACTGGGAATGTTCTAATCTCTGCTGAACCCAGTATACACACAGCAGACGGTTTTATCACATGTGGTATTTTCTCTTAGTATCTGATAAAATCTTCAATAATGAAAAATTAGCCTGTATTGGAGTAAAACAGAACCACAAACCACTGAATGGCAGGTTTGGAGGAGGACAGAGCGTTCACACTATGTGCTGCAACAAAAGAAAGATTCCCTGCAATGGAAAGATGTTCTATAATGCATTACTAGGACACAGATGCTGAATCTAATCAAATTTGAAGGTTTAGGATTGGGCTTGAAGATGTCTGACAAATTCAGCAGAGAAGAGAAAAGGGAACAAAGGCTAAGGATAATTAACAGGCAGCAAAATTTCCATTGAGATGGCAACTGTCACACATTCCATTCATGAAAAGTTCAGCTGTACTCACCTATACAGGATGAGCAGAACCAGTGCCAGGAATCCACCTCCATATACTTTTCTGGCTGTAGCGCTGGGTGACAAGAACCCAGCACAGAACTTAAGTAGTGCATGCCAGGTGATTCCTAGGAGAAGGAAGAGGTAGAAGTCAGAAGAACAGAGCTGCTATGTTCACAGACTAGGCTGATGAAACTCTATTAACACCAGAAGACCATGTCAATTTTTAAATTCATTTACCTTGGTAACCTTCATAACAACTGAGATTGTTTTGTATCAGCAAAGGTTCTTTTTGTCCTACCTTTCCACTTGAATAAATGCAAAAGAGATCTGGGTGCCAGATGCTAATGAAGTTGGTATAAAATCAGAGGAAAAACTACCAAGGCCAAATTATAAACAGACATGACAGAAAAGTGTTGGCAGTAAACCAAGAGGGAAGTAACTTACATACAAGAATATATAAGAACAGTGAAATAGCAGAGACCAGGAATCCCCTCTCTAAATTTAAATGCCCTAAGCATTTAACATGACTACCTCTTCAGGGTGATAACAAAAACCAACCAACCAACCACCACCAAAAAACCAAAACCAAACAGACAAACAAAAAATTGGCACTGCAAACTGCTTTGTGAAAAACATTTTGCGTAAATCAATGCTTTCAAGCACTTTGCACAAGCAAACAAGACCTATAAAAATAAGAAACCTTTTAGGCTGAAAAACATTCAATTTAACAGAGTATCACCTTTTTCCCTACCTTGTCTTCTCCAAGACTCTAGTATTTACCTGTCAACATGCTGGAAAAAAGCATGGCAGGAAAGTAGTGGTGGAAGTAGAGAACTCGTCCCATCATAAAAAAGGGGAGGTAATGAAGGAGCCAGCCCAGTGTGATCTGCCCTCCAGCACGTAGCACAACTCTGGACAGCTCTGGAACACAAATAAACATACTTCAGCTACAGTTCCTATTTGCAAACCTTAACACACTAAGTAAACTCAACAGGAATGATCTTTGCATGAAGTCATGTATTGGTCTGGAATTGCTTTAAGCCTCTGCAACATCCTAGCTGCATTCTTTATAAACATACAAGCACTCTCCAGGAGAACAGCTATCAGGAAAGATATACAAAGATCTAAGTTTCAAGGCATGACAGGAGGTTGACCATGCTCTGTGTTAAGCCCAAAGGTGCAGTTTCTCTGGCTGTGCATCAGACTAATCAGGTGATTCTGGTTTCTGAAGATTTTCATTGTCTCTGCAATGAGAGCCATCCAGATGATCACTTTGTCAGCCCTTCCTGGAAAGAAGTGGTGCCTAGCTTTCAGAGCCTGGGGAAGGGACTAAGAGCTCTGGTATCTGTATACAGCTTAGCCAATAACTTATTGTATAATTGAGTAGTTTCCCATCACATTTTAGAACTGACTTCCCATAAGGAGATCTACAAAACAAAGCAACCATTGATGTAAACAGGAATGGTGAAAGTACGACTAATTAGAGCTTGGGAAAAGCTCCAAAACCTTGGCAATGGACATAATAAAGTATAGTTTTATCTCTTGCATTTGTCATTTGCTTTGCATAAATATCAGAAAACATTTTTTGTCTTAAACCACTGTGCAAACTACTGAGTACAGAACACATGCAGAGCTTGATAGCAGGGAATTGATTAATTGGCCTGTATCCCTTGCAGCCAATGTAGGTAGCCATGCACTATTTTTGTAGAAGGTCTGTGGTGTTCACTATTAAACTACAGCTATGAAGTTCCCACTCTTTTCCCTGTGGACACTGCTTGATAATCCAAGCTCAGTGGTTTCCCAGCCTTGACACACGAAGTCCAGCCATCCACACAATTTTTAAGTCCCTGCAAAAGGCATTTATGAAAAGGAAGACTGACCTCACCTTTGAGTTCAGATGTCAGCTGGACACCTCTCTTCAGTGCCACTGCAGTGGCAACTGTTATCAGAAGATATAACCCAATAGTGACCAGATTTAGCCACCAAATCACCTACACAAGAGAAAAATAAAGATTTGGGACTTTACGTGGATGTGTGCACGTGACATGCAAATATTAAGAGTACAGTAAGAGAGACAGTCCAAAAGGAGAAGGAAGAGTACTGGCAGAAGCAAGACTAAGCTAAAGTTTGCTAAAGACATTGGCTTGGAACTTCTCACTCCAACTTACCGGATTTCCAAGCAAATAAACCCGATAATCTGTCTCATTGACACCAGAAAAACGCAGCCCCTGAGGAAAGAGATCAGAAGGGAGAAAAACAGATATTCATCAGTCCAGTTTGTATTTTGCACAACATCTAAGGTGAGACAAATTCCCATCCATGCATCTCAGGTGCTACAAAAGAAAGCTGACAGATCTTCAATGCAATTACAAGGTGGTGTGCTTCAAAAGGCACTGCAAAAGCACTTGAAAATATAAAGGAATATGGATAGATCAATATACCTGGTAGTTGATGGGCCAGTGCCAAGGTTTGGATGTGACTTCATTGTCCTTTGGTTTGAGGCCACTGTTCCCCTGCAGATAAATCAACATAAAATTTAAATGAGCAGGCAGTTATGCTGCAATGTCTGCCCAGAAATGTCTGTGTACACAAACATACATCAATACCCTTCCTGAGTGAAAGGTCTTTTTTGACCTACACAAACACATCATCTTCTACAATGGTCACAATTAGGACTATGAATGTTGTAATACTACTGTGCAAGTGAAAATGGTTTTTAAGTAGCAAAAGAGGCAGTATTCTCTCATTTTTCCCCTTCAGCTTTTCTGTCACTGAGGATACATGTTGCATAAGCAAGACCTTTTTTCATTAAGAGACTACTGTGACAGGTTTCCCTCCACTACGAAAAAAAAGCCTCAAAGATTATTTCCATGGAAACTCATGCAGGTGCTTCCTTACCTGAGACAGCATTATCACTGATTGCCATGGAAACACTTTACAAAAACACTTTACAAGGACTAACAATAATGTGCTTGACTACTTTTTTCTCTCTAAAATCTGAGAAGAGCTTCACAAACAGTAGCAAAGAAAACCCTAGACTCCTTTGTTAAAATACTAGCTTCTCATTCTTCAGAAGAAGGATTGAGGAGCTGGAAGCAGAAGGGGTGTGGCCAAGAGTACAAAGAACAATCATAGGAAAAGACTGCAAGAGCAATCCACCTTGCAAATATTAAATCTGCTCTTTTAAAAAATAAATATTCAGAGATAAAAAAGAAACCAGAAATCACAGCTCCTTGATGAACTTGAAAAAATCAGAAGTTTTCCATTTTCAATCCAAACACTTACTGGCTTTTTAAGTGTCTGTTTAGCTGATTTTCCTGATTTTGACCACAGTAATATCCTCCTGCCTCACAAATACTAAATTTCCTTTAAAGCCTTACAGGAAGGTAGGGAAAACATTACATAAATAGGCTGTAGCTAGATCACACCAACAGCAGAGCCAGGCATTAAGCACAAGGCTTCCAAACTTGGACTTGGAAGATTTAGCTCCAAGATCATCCTTTATTCTAAGTATAAATTCAAGTAGGTTGCTTGGGCATGCAAATTCTGCTCTAGCTTGCAGCCATCACCTAGATCTCTCTGAAAGTGCTATTTCTTTTTGAATGCAAGAGAGAGGAGGAAGAAAATGATAATCTGGAATCAATGGTATCATACCCGGATCATAACCATGTGGGATTCTAGCAGAATTTCTGCAAAAGAAGGCTTCAAAACATCCAGGCTGATATTGGGCACTACCAAAAAAAAAAAAAAAAGAAAAAGAAAAAAAAAGAGAGAGAGAAAAAGATTAGAAATTTGTATGGTTTACTTTTATTTGCCTTTTTCATAATAAACTAAACTCTCTCCTCCTACAACAAATCTGCTTCCAGAACCTCTTTTAATTCTCTATGCAATTCATTCATACTCTAAACACAGTGACTTGCAGTCAGAAGTATCCCCCAATGAACTTTACAACTGTTGTACTTCTAAATTTCCTCCTTTACTTCCAGGAGCAATAGAAATATATAAAAGTCCATGAAATAAACAGATTTGTATTCTGGCTGAAATTAAGAGACATAGGCTTCACAGGCTGCTGTTTATCTGTACATGAGCCATAAGTATGGGAATGTAAAATGCAGTACAACAGAAGAGGAAATTCTACCAAGTCAACAGCCCAGGATTTCTCTCCTTTGGTTTGCATACAGTTGCTCTCACAGGAGGAAGAACAGTAAGTGTTCTAATAACTCAGAACTCAGCCCAAGTCACCTGAAATTCATGGGATAACAATTGTGTTGAACAACCCGGGCCAGGTGAGCCTGTGAAACAGCTGTAACTCCTGGATGAGGCTGCAAGGCCCACCTGTCATTACTGGCAAACTTAGATCTCTGTCACACACTATTCATTTCTTGATGGTACTGCGAAGCCATCATTTAGCACACCCCCAGTAGGAGAAGGAAAAAAATACACCAGAACAGACTGGATCCAAGCTTTTTTAAAATATCATTGAAATATATATGACATACTCATATCAATGACAATTCCCGATTAAACATTGTTAGAAATAACAACCTGTATTGGAGTGTTTCACACTTTTGTAACACATTAAAATCTCAAAATCCTTAAAGAAGTCTTTATACTTCGACTACACTTCAAGTATTATCACCAGCTTCCAGTACAAACAGTGAAATAGAAAAGGGCTCTGCATCCCTGCACATACTCAAGTTCAGCAGGTTTGCACTTAAGCTGGGAAAGAACACATACATTTCAAATGCAGAATGCCAGTTACTGCTGATAGCTCATTCCTTCCTTTAAACAGTAAGCCAGGATGCACTCTCAATTGAAAAGGAAATAAATTACTTACATTTAGGGTTAATATGATCTTCAAAGTTCCAGAGGGAATTGGGTGTCTCCTTCAGGTATGGTGTGCAGGTGACTTCTACTTGTTCCCAGCCCCTGAGGATCAGCAGAACAGTTCACAACCACCACACAGGAACACTCAATATTTCCCTTTTGTGTTTAGTTTTTCCCCATTTAGCTTTAGACTTCTCCATAATGCTTCAGGAGTTGCATTCTTACTACTATAGGAACCATGTAGAAACCAAAACAGATCTGCAAGGCAATTGACATCAAAATTCTACGGAATAGCTGAACTACATTTCACACTTTCTCACCTAAAAAGCCCTAGCTGGGTATGCGGGATTTTTGAAAATTATGCACCTTGCCAACTAGAAACTACTTCCAATTGAACCCTTATAGTGCCTTCAAAGAAAATCACCATCATCAATTTAAGTCAATCCATATCTACAAAAACTGTATTACAGAAACAAAACAATTACCTTAGAGGATACACTAATAATTGTTCTTTAGTATGTCACCCTATGTCTACCAGGTCACATCAAAGACTTTGGGAGAAAGTGCATCAAATGTGGCAGAAATATGATAGATTAATAGGGAATTTTCTATCAATCACCACTTAGCAAATTTCATTAATTAAGTAATCCATTAAATAATTACCATTAAATTTTCTGAAGGGCAGTGATTACTACCCGTTAAATAAAAAATATAAAAATCCAATATACTCTAACCATCCTTATTTGCAGTTAATAAGTACTTTTTTGCCCTCAGCTGTTACTATCATCAATATTTTGTGGCAGTAACTTCCACTCACATAGCAAATTGTTAGTGGGAAAAAAACCCAAACCCAATCCACAATGTTTTCTGAATGCTCTTGATGAAGACTGGCTTTTTTGTTAACTGAACACATTATGTGTCCATGAGCCCAGTTTTATGGTGATGTCTAAGTGGCATTTGCACTCCCGGCCAGGCATTTGCCAGAGACACCTGCCTGCTCCGTGATTCAGCATCCACAGGATTCTTTAGAATCTGGTTTTACCACAACACAGAGAAGGGAAACCAAGAGTAGCAGAAAGGGAGGCAGCTCTCGAAACAGCAGCAACATGAGTGCACAGCCTCTGCCTCAGGATCCATGTCAGCATCCCACATGGTGCAGCTTTACAGACAGGGCAGCTTACTTCCATCAGCCTGGATGTCTCTGCATACACCTCTTCTGAATGATGAAGATGCATAATTCAAGGATATATAAAATCCCAACCCCTGCTAATACCAGTTTGTAACCACTGCCTCGCTTCAGATGCTGCATGAAAAAAATGGCAAAGGTCTTCTAATCACAAGGTAAATTAATAGCAATAGAAAGCAATTTTGAAGATTGTGGTACAGAACAGCATGAACCGCCCCAGTTTCCAGTGATTTTGCAAACCACAAGGATAAATAACACGTTAAATAACACCTCTGTCATCCCCTCCTGGCCTTACCAGAGGACAAGATCTATATCCATGCCACTCTTGGATCTTTTAGTAAGGAATATTATTTTTCAGAGCTGAGTACCTGCACTGTAGCAGACTGCATAACCCTAACCCAGATCCTCCCCTCTGGTCATACTCCTAGTACCTGCTACTTACATTTTTATTCTTTTAAAGAAATGGAAGAAATTTGATTATTGCTTAATCTAAAAGTACCATTGAGTAAAGGAACATGTCAGCTTAAGGTCCTGCAGGGGTGGATGTGGATTACCAACTGTTTACCATTTTGGCAGAGTCTTTCCAGAAGATCCCAGTATACACCCTGTGGCCACATGGGTTAGCCGGACCTGACTCCGTAGAACCTTGATGAGCTTCCCAGTCCTTCTGCCGACCACTTCAATCCGCCAGAAGTCATTGGAGTCTCCTGTTCCATTCTATCATGCAAACATATCATTCAAGAAAAAAATTACAAAAATAGAAAAAAGAAACAAAACAATGCCCAAACTAGAAGACACACAGAACTGAAGCACTGCAATCAGGAAATTCTGAAACTCCACTGGGTGAAAAGCTAAATAAACTAGCCCAGACCAGCCTCGCTCACACTTCACAGAAGAGATTTCCCATCAGGAAGACATCATTCTAGACATAAGCAACCACTTGCAAATGCATCTCTATCTTGCCAACCTTAATTTTGTTTGCTTTCAATTCATTCTTCACTGTAGCTCAGAGTTACAGCATAAACAGGGGCAACTTGGCTGCTTCACAAAAGGGGTTTAGGCAATAGATCTCTGCATTTAGAAATTCAGCCCTCAAAGCATATTCCATCTTTGTGATTCAAAATTCTGTCATCATTCTGTCAAAAAAACACTTGTCTATGTGACAAGGCCAAATACATAAAATAATACTTGTCAGAGCAACTTCAAGGTTGCTCAGTTTGTCATTTCTGGAGTTGAATGCTGCCAAAGCTAGACTGACAGTAAAAGTATAAATTATTTTTTTATCTGTGTTCACATTAAATAGACCTTAAATATGAGATAAGGCATTTCACAGTACATCATTTTTTTCCTGGAGAATGGCAGATGTCCATCTATCATCCTGGCTAACAAAATAAAAAAAGCAATAATAAATTCCCTTGGCATGATATGAACTCTTCCCAAAAGAAGAAGCTTTTGTTTTATCTTGCCTTCACTTACTATTCCATAGCCAGTGACCTGAAAATGCTTCCTTGTCAGGGGAGCCTCATGCTGGTGACTGTGCAGATTTCTAGAAGTTCTGAAATGAAATTAAAAGTCAAACCTTTGAGTGATGTCATTTTGTGATAAAAACAAAAAAAAATTGGTTTGAGCCATTCAGAGATCTGCCAGTACTCTAACCACTGAATTCCAGCTGAGGGCACAGCAGGATGTAGCCTTAACAGGATGGGGAACATGGAGTGAAACTGTCACTTCCCAGCATGTTACTCTGAGCTTATGCCATACAGGGCAGTGACAAAAAAGGATGACAGCATGAATAAATCCAACCCTCAAACTACAATCTACCACCTCTAAAAGGAAAAGAGATTCGTTTCGGTTTGCTCTGTTTTGTTTTGTTTTAATCAACAGTAAAAGTGTGACACAGAGATCTGTCTTATAAGAAGAAAAGCAAGATCCTGACCTGTTGTGATTATCAGTTTTGCTTTTGTGGGGAAAGACTGTACCATTTAGAGGGAAATCAGTGGCCACCATTTAGCACCAGCACAGTGCAGACAAAGAGCCTCCCACGTTGGCAGGTTCTGCCAACTGAGGCAAGCACAGAAACCTGGTCATAGCCCGTGGGTCCTTGCCAAAGGCGCTGGGACCGTGCCCAGTGCCTGCTGCCACCCAGCCGCACCGGCAGGGACACCGCTGTCCCGCGGGATGCGCCACAGGCCGGCCCCGCGTGCCACCTGCCGGATCCCTCCCAGCACCGCCGATTCACTCCCATGCCCCGGAGACCTCTCAGGACTTGACCCAATTCGCCTAATCAAGATGTTATCATCCTCTATACCATATATTTGACAGTAAACTCCCAAATTCAAAATTTTAAAAGTAAGCCTTATAATAATTTTGGAAACCTAAGCAATGATTTGTGCATACGCCATCCTGAATACAATACAACGTGATTTCCCAGCTCACAAGTTTAGAGGCTCTGTCAAGAAATCAAAGCTGTGAAAAGTGTGAAAGCACATAACATTTTGGCACAGTGACATTACACTAGATAAAGACTAAATATCAAGTCACTATGGTTCCCCTGCTTCCCCTCAGGTATTCTCTGCAAAAAGGGAAGGGATCAGCTTCCATTTTCATTCAGTGTTTAACTGCTATGATCTCAGCACTGTTGAGAACTTCAGCAGGTGGATACCATCTATGAACATAAGAACAGGATACTTGCAGTACACTGACAAAAAAAAACACCCCTATATTCTATTTGTCTAGAAAATTCAGCATGGAGACAGGCAACAGAATGAGGGTTTTGAAATTGCTTCTCTGGATGAGTTACCCTGGTTATTGCACCTCACACAACTAAAGAAATCTCCCTGCTGCTTATGTAGGTAGTTCTAATAAAGTTGTATAGTTCTCTCCTAAGTTTCTCATTTAATAGACAATTTTCAAAACATAAACCATAGAAGAAAAACTGTACAAACCTCAGATTGGAAATTCAGATATACAAATACCTCTGTCACACAGCCTGCTTGTGTTTGTCTAACCACAGTCTCCAGCAGGACAAGTCTCCCACCAATTCTATTAAATCACACAATCTCTTTGAATCCCAGAAATCATCCTTACTCTTTATGTTCCAGACGAATAATATCTCCATGGCTCACAAACTCCACAGGGCTTGAGGGGTCAGACAGATCTGCTGAAGGAAGATGAACTAATCATATCAATGGACTGGCAAACTTATCAGGGTCTTAGAAAGTTTCTTACTGATGCTCGTGCCTCAAGCAGATAATAAAGCAAATAAAGTAGTGTTGACTCTAAGCTCTAAAACATTTCTCTTGACTCTAACCCTGAGAGCTACTCCAAAGAATGTGAACTAAAAATGACTCTTGCAACACTGATTATAATTTTTCTTATATATCCACGTTATTTACATTTTTTGCTGTTTAGGCAATTCTTGTTAATTTTTATAAACACATGCAGCAGGTAAAAAAAAGGAAACTGCCAGACCAAGCATGCCTCAGCTACATATACTACATAATCTAAACCAACAGCCTTCTGCACAAACCATAGATCATAACATTCAGTACTCTTATCTTGTCCCAAGCGATCATCCACAAAAATCTGTCAAACACAATGTACCAGACTAGCTTTCAATGTAACAGGACCCAGCTTTCCCAAGACTTAGCCACAATAACAGATTGCAAAAAATATTAACTCAGTTCAAACGTATTTCCTCTCTGCGGTTATCTGCAGCCCTACTCAGCTGAAAAATTGCCAATGCAACCTCCAGCTAAGAAAAGCTTATTTAGTTCAGCTGTACAATCTGGTAAAGAACCAAAAACACAGTAGACACAATATAAATCAAGAGACAGCTTCCCCTTGTTCTTCCTCCTCTCCCCCTCATATCCATGAAGAATACTCTGCCCTGGAAAGAACTCAGAATATTTATGTGAAAAACAGAAGCAGCAATTATAAAAGGCACTTTACTGGTTTTTGTTACCTGTATCTGAATCATGTTTCTTTATGATCCACAGGTTATTCAAATCTTTATGTAAGTAAGCAGTGACCTGAAATCACAGGATTAATTATTTTATGTAAGAATAAAAAAGCTGTTGATAGCAGTCACACATTCACCAGCAAATCAAAGCCCCAAATGAATGCACCAACCACACAGAAATCCTGGGATTACCTTTATGACAGTGCCCCCTAGAAAACTAGTTATGGGGCACTCCTTAACCCAGATGACACCTCTTAGGCAGTGTATAGCCCACACTGAAAAGCACTACACTTCATGGCAGTTCACATGCACCAACAGCCTCCAAACACAGCCTGACCTCCCCTCACCCTGTTTCAGAGGCTCCTTCTACAACAACAGGATATCCAAACCAGAGCTCTTGAATAATCACTGACCACTATGCAAACCAGGAGACAGAAGCAGCACTGGCTTTACAGACAGTAGAGATTTCTAACAGGCTGACTGTGACAACCATAATATCTGCCAAAAGATCCAGGCAAGGTAAGGATTTAGGGATCACCCATTACAGCCACACATGCTACACAGCTAACCCTTGCCAGCCTGCTCAGCCTCACACAGAGTAACTGCATCTACTGCTGCCATGGACACAAAGAGCAGCTTATTCCAGCTGCTGCTCCCCAGAGCACGTGGAACTGTACAGCCTTCACCCACCCTCCTCTTACAGAGCAGCAAGCCCTGCTCTGTGGGACCCTAGCCCAGTGCCCCACCTGTGCCTCTCTCTTAGTTGGGAGCAGATGGCCCAGTGGGTGGGTGAGAGGCAGAACACAGAGTGTCTGATGATGGGGAAAAAGGGAGAGCTGGAGGTAGAACCTCATACCCTGAGGTCAAGCCATCAGGAGAGGAGGAGAAAGTGGAAGCAGAGAGATCACTTTTTCCTCTCTAAATCTTCTCCAAATTCCTCTCTAAATTCCCTTCCCCTCTTCAGAGCCCTGAAACTACCCTAGAACCCTACTGTTGTCCTACCATCAGGGCAGGAAGCAGAGCAGGGAAATATCCACCCTTTCCCACTTTCCACAAGGAACTCCCATTAGTGTCCTCTCCAAATTGCCTTTCCCTGCTTTTAGTGTCATAAAGCATGATCTGCATTCCAATTTTGCCTATGCTTGAAGCAGTTTAGCATGACATCTCCATATATTGTAATAAATATTAATGTCATGCTAGAGTATTAGAAATTCAGATTGTGACAAGCAGCAGGAAAAAGAGACTGAGACAAAGTTTTCACTTCTGAAAACTTCCTCCTAGCCACAGAGACAGCAGAGAGTTAAAAATCAAACAGTTGTGTTTCTCTGGCAACTTTCTTTCAAGGATCTCAGAACAATTTTTAGACACCAATAATTAAACTGCAGAATACATCTTGGTAAAAGTGCAGAAGCAGCAAAGATTTGTGAAGCTTGATGATGATGGACAAAAATAAGAAATCCACTTAATGTTTGTACTTCTTAATTAGAGACAGTTACATGATTTCTGATTTCCACTTTCACTTATTGCTTAATCATTTAATGAGAAGCCCTTAGCTCAGATGGTTTCCATATGGCTACATTAGCTTACAAATGTACAGTCTCCAATTTATTGAGCAAATTCTTTGGTGACAGATGAAGGAAGCAAGGCACAAAGGAGAGGGATTCATGTAAGGCCACAGAGGCCAGTGGCTGGAGTAAAAATAATATACAGCAATTCTATTGCCTTGCTTTCAATATACAGCCAGAAAAGCTGTAAGATAAGGTACTTGTTTTAAACAAGGTTTTACAGCCTTCCTTGAGATAACTTTCATTATGGAAGACTATTCTGAAGTCCTCTTGGACTCTATTTATGGATGGTGGTCTTGCAAAGCCTTGTTAATGTAAGTCATCCCTCTGGTGCATTGTGGTAGGCTCTCTTCAAGCCTCCTTTTTAGTCAGAGTTCTAAGCCAAGTGCACAGCTGTGGCACTGAGAGGGTAACAGATGCTGAGTAAACACTTAGCACCTACCAGTTTGGCCCCTAATGCTAAATTACAAAGAGAGTAACCCAGTGGTTGTAGACACAGGCAATGCCACCACTGCACACCAACCTGCTGCTGGCGAGCCCCGACGCCCTCTGGATAGAGGTGCCAGTGGGAGTGAAGGTATCCCCCTGCCATCCGAAGGTTCTTCATTGTGACCACAGACCCATAGGCCAAATCTGCACGAGAAAGAGAGAGGAAAAAAGACATAAGGCAGCGCTCCTGTATCTCCCCCAGTTAGTCTACAGTGCTCAATTAAGCATGCTCTCCATTGTTTTGATGGAAGTTTGTTTCCTGTTTGACACATTACTCCACAGGGCTCGTTGCAAGCTTATCTCCCATCCCTAACCAGGATTCAGTGAAACTGTTACATAACATTTGGCTAACACTTAAAATTCTCCCACTAAGTTTTAACATAAACAGACATGGTAAGGCATTCCTTTGTTTGTAATTTCATAAGGAGAGTTTTGAGATAGCTTTCCCTAAGAGTATACAGTCAAATTAAAACACTGCTGACCCCTACAGTAATACAAGAGGCAAGGGAGGCAAGCTCAGCTATTGGATAGCAGCACTGATACACTGGCTTAAGACATCTTCCCTCCTAGCCCCTACACATGAGAACTCAGCCTTGGAGAACAGACCTGATGCTCCCCCAGTGATAGCTCTGGAGCAGGGAACAGCCAGAAAAAAAGCTGAAGTAATCAGAAATCTAAACCATTTTAAAGGCTCAGTAGTCCCTAGCCAACCTGAGGATTAGGGAACAACCACAGAGCCTTCTTTCTGCTAAATTCAGATGCATTCTGAATACAACACAGCTGGACCAGCAGCACACTGTGTCACAAAAGTTGACAGTTTCCATTTACACATCTTTTGGAAACAAATCCCACATCTGAACAACTACAAATCTAAGGTGAACAGGAAAAACATCTTTTTGCTGTCTCAAGCAATACAGAACCAAAGAATAACAAGCTGCATGCACACAAGTCAAACCCCTCAAAATGGCATCTTTCCTTCTAGATGGAATATGATGAAATAGCGAGTAACCATGCACTGAACAGGGTGGTATTTTCAGCCTTTTTCTTTCTGTCACTACATAAAACTGCACAGAGGAAGAGCATGGATCTGACCTTGACCATGGAAGACATAATTCACACTGCCCTGCACTGAGTCACGGGGACACCGCTTTTATTTAAGTTCTTATGTACAGTGACAACATTCAGAGTGCTTTGTTCATATGGACACTCACGCTCTGGAACGGAGACATTATGAAGATTGTTCCCAATCAGCTGGGACTGAAATGCTGAACTGAAGAAACCATCCCCAGGACCACTACAAAAGACAGCAAAGAATATGACAATTCGAGGTCTCACTAAGCAGCATACAAACCTTTGTCATGCATTACCAAGTTGTTTTTAGAGAAGAAAAATTATAAAACCAGACTGGGCATCTGAAGAAGAAGAGCGGGTGCAGTTCCCTTAAGAGGCACACTTCTCTAATGTTGTGAATCCCAGCAGATAGAGACAGTCTTGTAGGAAACTGTCCAGAGCTGCAAGGACTTGAGGTGACAAAAATGTACATGCTGGCACTGCACAAAACATCAGAACTGTCTTTGGCAGTGTTCTTACAACAAATAAACTGACTCACTGTTAGGACAGATATAACAAAGCCTTTCTCTGTGACTCCTGTAGTCTTACTTCTGCTAAGAAGTTAGTGGTAAGGCCAGTAGACTTTAACTGAAAAATAACATATTTATTTTTCTATTCTTTTTCTACAGTGAAATGCTTATTCACCTCATTTTTTAATGCTGGCATATGGAAAACATTAATTGACCATTTTACTAGCTCTTTCCTTGTAAAAAGCATCCCTTGGTTGCAAGCATTCAGGAAAGAGCCCTCCCCTCAAGCACATCCAGACTCTTTTAATCACAGCCACTTTTCAGGAATGCAATGACCTTTTTTTTTAATTAGAAAAAGATAAAGAATGGAGTTGAGACATTTTCAGGTCCCAGAAAGAAAAGAGGAAAAAAATGAGACAGGAAGTTTGGTTAGGCTACTTGCTTGGCATTTCAGAAAGTCTCAAGCTCAAATTCAATTTCACTGCCAGCTTGGCCAGAGCGCTGGGGAAGGGAATTAAACAAAGACACAGCTTGTGGCTGTGCTTCTGACACTGAAAGTGGACTACTATATAACCAATAGCCTTTTATTCAAAGCAAAGACAAGAAATTCTTTTGGAGGCAACATTGTGAAATACCTTCTATTTAACACTGCAAAATGAACAGCAAACATAGCTGTGTAGAGGGCAAGCGGGAGTACAATGAGGCAGAGTACACGAGCCAGTAAATGCTTCCCAAACACGACCTGTAACAAACACAGTCTGGATCAAACAGTGCAGGAACAACTTCTGATTTCACAACACACTGAGCAGCAGCCCTATGGCTGGAGCTTGCTGTGCAAGAAAGCTCACCAGGTTGTAGAATTACCTCAGAAAGGCTCAGAGAGAGGTAAAAGCTGAGGCAGACCTTGCTGTGTATCTCCAAAAGCTGGAGCTATGGTACCTCAAAATTTTAGGGTCATGGGAAAAAAGACAAAAATAGGCAATAGGAGAATTTTGTGTTCTGAAGTACTGAGCATCCCTAACTTTGGCAAAGGAGGTTGGGCAGCCCCCATTGAAAATACTTTGAGAGCAAGGACCTTAACTTGTTTATCGGTGGTACACATCTTGACCCAAAATCCCAGCAAAGAGATGGCTCCCAAAATAGTAACTACCAAAGCTAAGCAAGAGGGAAAATTAAAATTTGTTCCCCCAATAAGTCTATGCAAATGTGATTGTAACCAGGACATCCTGGGGATCTAGAAATGCTTTACTTACAGAAATCACCTTGCTTAGCAAGGATGCACTCACATTGCAACTTCTAGTGCTGCTCAGCCAGAAGCTACAAACAAGTCAGCAGCAAAACCTGTTCTTCAGATGTCCCAAAATGAAAGTAAAATATTTTATTTCTACCAATTGAAAATGTGTTTTGCAAACAGATATCAAAGAAGCTATTACATTTTCACATCCTACTGACACTGCTGGTAGTACAGTAAATAATGTAATATAAAGGGTGGATAATAAATAGATGTGGAAGAAGAAAAAAATTAAATAGGAAAAACTGTTTGCTAAATGGCCACATTAACTTCAAAGTGGATGAAAGCAGATGCACTTGCTATTCTCCATATTTTTTAACACGACACCTATCATATAATCATTAAGCCAATCATTCTCCATCCCTTAGTACCAGAACAAATTAATTCAGAAGGAATGGAAAAAGCTGAACACATTGCAAAACTCAGTGAAGTCAACAAAGGAAAGAGCTGTTCAGTTCCAGTACTTCAGCAGAACACTTAATAACCACTGGACACTTAGAAACTAATGCTGATTGATGGTACATAACCAAATATAAGCAGTGGAGAGGAACATAAACTAACCTCCAGTTCCCTACTTAAAAAGGCCTCAATATGCTTCAATTTTCATGAAATGGTTTTCTTTAACTAAAGACTTCAATGCAAATTCAAAGAAAAGAAAGTGCATGTGGAAGACAGCAGTGAGCAAACCAGAACAATGGACAAGCACAAGCTGAGAATTCTAGAAATCAAGTTAGTCCCCCAAAAATTGCATGTAAATAATCATGAGTAGCTTCCTAACAAATGCAGAGGTAAGTTATTCAGGCTTTCAGGAGATTAATCCTCACCTTTTTTTTTTCCCCTCTCCTCAAGCACCAAGGTTGCCAAATAGCTATTCAGAAAGCATCTACCTTCTGAAGTAAATTTTTTTACATTCTTATACTCAGGGGTTTGCTGCCTTTGCTGCCAGCAGCACAAATGAAATCACTGTGCAGCTGTCTGCTGGCACAAAGCTTAGACATGATGGATTTGTTCTATTTCAAATGCAATTAACTGACTTTGCTCAAGAAGTCTTTCTCTGGAGTTGGAACACTGAATCTTTGCAGCCCATATTGATTCACATTAATCAAAGAAAACAAATCACACAGCAGGAATAGAAAAAGTCCCCCCATGCTCCCACTGCTTATAAGACAAACAAGACAAAAACCATCAGTGAAAAAAATAAAATTCTCAAGCTTCAAAAGAGGCTGAGACAAGAGGAGAACTGAACACCTTTTAAAAGATATGACTGAAGAATTTGTCTTCCTGCCGGTTGCAAGACAGCAAATGGTACATCAAGGCATTTCTCCAAATGGCAGATTTCACACTTTGCAAACATAAAATGCAATATATTAGACCAGGACACTCAAACCCACTAGCAATTTTTTTAAGGCTTAGAAGAACTAACTGTGTGTGAAATCAAGCAGGCTGTGGCTGTCTTCATCCTCTAAACTGGCTATGGATACTGCAGGCTGCAGAGCACTTCTATGGCTCATGATGCTCCTGCTATGCAGCCTCTGTCCCCTTACTCTCACGACGCAGAGCCTGAGCTCACACTGCTTATGCAAACTAAGTGCTGCAAGACATGCCTGTCTGCCACATAGCACATATTCCTTGTAAGGTCAGGTAACAGTGTTGGACAACATGTTGCTTTGGGCCACTGTAAACCCATTCCCAATGAGCATTTTTAGCTTGGATTGACTATGTAGCCAACTGGAATGGTAACAGTTTCTCTCAGCAAAAAGTAACAATCTTTCTGCTGTGCTTGTATATTATTACCTCCTGCTAATGTCTGTTCAGTTTTTTTCAAAAGCATGGCAATAATTTTTTTCATTATAACCTTAATCTCCTTTTTTCATCACTACATCAGATGCTCCTCTCTGCAGCACATGGAGTATCCCTATTTGGGTGCTTGCAGAGCTGTCAAAGACTAGGAAAATTACAAAGCAAACAAAACAAATAAACCCTCAAAGTAAAGAAGAGCCTTTGAAACTCACCAGTGACAGGCTGAGGTTCCCCAGCAAGTCCCATAGGTCATAGATTGTGTTCAAGCCAACCAAGAGGACTACAAAAAGGCCAACAAATTTTACCCCCATTGCTCCAGCAAGGCTCACACCAGTCAGACTCAGCCAGAACCACCAGGAGGCAGAAAATGGCCTGCAGGACCAGTAGAGCAAGTCAGTAAATAAAATGATGGCTACATGAATGGGCAGCCTGTGATCACAAAAATAAATAACAGATCAGTTACCCCACAAAATTACAGTCCATCTTCTCAGGAACCCATAAGAAGTGTAAAACCAAGTTTTTCATTTAGTTTAGAACCCCACAAGGATACTGGCTTCAGATACAGGCTTAGAAGCCTTGATACAGGCTTCAGGTACACTTAAACCAGGGGTAACCCTAGATCTCCCATTCAAGGACGGAAACAGACATCAGGTATAAGCTAAAATACTAGAGTGAAGAAGGTCTGATGACAGGAAAGTTCTGAAAACAGAAACAAGAACTTTGCTCCATAAAGTGCAAACTCAGAAATTTAGGGACATGGGGAAGAACAAGAGGCAAAGAGCAGCCACCTGTGCTAAAGCAAGTAAGCCTTAGTGGAAAACATCTATCCAAAACACTAACAAAAGCTGCAGAAAAAAGCAAACAAATTATAAACTGACATAAAATTGAACCATAGAAGAGAGATGAGAAAAAATGACAGCAGAATTTAAAACCTTTTTCCTTCTGATTCCTAATGCCTTGATGCTTTTATTTCAACTAGACAAAATCCCCGTGACCTGCTAAGCAACATGATAGCTAGAGTTGGCTTTTAATTTGTAGAAAATCAACTACTTTGACAACAGGATTAGTTCTAAGATATGAAAAATAAATTCAGGTCAAGGCATACAGAGCTGATCAAGCACTGCCCGGTAATTTAGTGCTTGCATTCCCTGGGGAATGTGCAGTAGATAAGGATGGCCTTGGACAGCCATACATGATGCTGCAGGCTGCATTTCAGCCACATGAACTGTAGACACACTAAGATTGATATGATCAGTTATTCAATGTTTCATGAAATAAAAACTGCTCATATATAACAGAGAATTTCGACTTTTTATGTCTTTGAATTTGGGATGCATTTCAAGGAAACTACTCTGTGCAGCCCAGCCATAAAGAAGCCTTCTGACATATCCCAATATCTATAAACCACCACTCTCTCTAGATGGGTCTATAGCAAATATCCTTAGCAACTCGACTACTTTATTCAGAATCATCCTGGCTATATTTCCCTCTAAGTTTTTGTAGCCATTTCTCTAAACCAAACAAACTACACTATTTATCTCAGACAGCAGGATTTTTAAAGGTGCTTGCAGTCACAGGCAAATTGGTGTACTCCAGTCACAATACTTTCTCCCTAACTACACAAACCCTCAGACTAAAAATTTCTGTCTGCTACAGTCATTTTCAGCTTCAAATTTCCTGAAATAATCTCATTTCAGCCATTCACACATCACCAACGGCAGACATTACTTAACTGTGTGAAAGTTAAATACCTATAGTTTAACAAAATCATCATCCTTATCTTACCTGTCTGCACAGCTGTTACATTTCACCATACTCAGAACAGCTCCCATGAGAAAGAACATTAGAATGGGATCCAGCAGAATATATTGGGACAACGTAATACAGCCTGTATCTGCAAGGAGATACAAAGCAATGTCAAAAAGACTAGCAGTTCCAAAGTGAATCTAAGACTGTGGTAATTCAGCTTCCTCAGAGTAGTCAAGACAAGAAGAAGGCAGGAAGTTTTAGAAACAGAAGGAGATTACAACATTTCATCTTCTACCTGGATAACAAAGAAAAAAAACACAACAAAACAAAAATAAAAACAAATACAAGAACAAAAGGCAGTGCAGCAGTATCTGTGAAACACCATTTGGAAAGTGTTGGTAACATATTCAGAGAGAGAGCATTACAGCCAGCAATGATCCACCTAAGGCACCACCATGGTGCCAGAGGATGCCAGAGGAGAAGTCATCTTTCAGATGTTACCTATAAAAAATGAATATGGCTTTGATATTTTAAGTCTCCATTTCTCAATACATGTGTGTCCTCACAAAACCCCTATTTTGATAACTTCATTTGCAAGGTCAATTTCTCCACTTGGCTCAATTCAACAAGGAGCTTTATTGTTTCTTATTGTGAACTCCTCTAAAGTAATGCAGGGGCAGTTAAAGATCTTACACTTTTTTTTTTTTTTAAATTAAAGTGCAATCTAATCTATGGTTATGCAAATAATAGACGTACCTATGAACTAAACAAGATTGCAAAGTTCTTAGGAGGACCAACAAGTAAAAAGCCTCATACATATATATATTAAAAAAGTGGAATTACTTTGCTTTTGAGAAAGTCTCTCATTAACCCAAATATCCCCTGGTTAGGTAACACATGGTAATCCAGAAATTAAATTATCTGAACAATTAAGATACTCAGTTTTGCTGTAGCAGGAACACCTACCAAAAATAAGGATGAAAGCCGTGAGTAAGGCTGCTGGCAGTGACTTTGACAGCTCCAACACTGTGAGGTAGGCAAAAGGAACCAGGCAGGAGCCAAGAAATGCACAAAACTGCAGGAAAAGATCAAGGCAGAAGTTATAACCCCACTCACGGTGGACAAGAGCTCACACCCTTTCCTTTCCTTTTCTTCATCTTCCATACCTACAATAACAGGAGGTGTTGCAGCAGCTGAACTGAGTCACAAAGAACACTGGACAAAAGCCAAATGAACAAAGACACTGCTCAGAGGCTTACTCTGTTCTGCAGTGGTGTTAGTAACAACAGCCAGTCACACTCTTGCTAGACTACACCAGATATTTATAAAAGGATGCATCAAGTAGGTGCACTACACATCCACTACACTCAGCCTTTTTTTAACAAGATACTAGATTATGAAAGCTAAGAACAAAATACACTTGCACCTTATATCTTTAGTAGACCAGATTCCCCTCTCCTACATAAATGAGACCAAGGATAGTTGGAGGAGAAAGAGGAGAAATCAAAACAAAAGAAAGCAAGACCACAGTAGAATTTATTATCTTTAATGTCTGCTTCTAGCACCTCTCCCACCTTTGGCTCAGGGAAATCTAAAACCATGAACTTCTGGAAACTAAACTAAGAAAACATGCCTTCCCAGTTTTCAGTTTTCTTTCTAGGTAGTAGCAATTGGCCACTGTTTCTCCTTTTGACTTCTGTCAAGAAGTCAAAAATCTGCTGTCAGTTATAAGGCTCTTTGTCTTCCTAAACAGCAGTACAGCCAGGGTTTCAGATCAAATACAACTCTGAATTCAGCCCTGCTGTCCCAGGCTCCATCAGCATATTCAGCTTAGTGTCACTGGTGGTGGCAAACTGCAGGTGACAGTGAATGATCCCGGCTTTTTGATACTCTTGGCTCCCCTGAGATTAGCCAGGCACAATGGAGTGAGAGAAGCTCAAACTCGGCAATGTTTGCTTTGCAGACAAGGCAAGGCATCAATCCCATGCAGCAGTGCAGTCTCGCTAATTAGCAGGAAGAGCTGCCCTCAATTTTCACCTTAATTTCTTACCTGGCCTCTCACAGACACACATTTAAGACATATTCACAATAGAACCACTATCACTTTTCAAAGGAGCTTAAAGACACAAGGCACAAGGCTAAACAGACCTCTGATCTGATCAAGGAGAGCTGTTCTTAAGATGTTAACACTCTGTATGGAAAGGCACAGGAAAGCTAACCAGCTTGACACCAGCCTGCAGAGCCTTACCCCTCTCATCCCTACGTAGTTGTGCTGCTCATATCGATCCCCTGGCTTTTGGAAAGGAAATGTACCATCATATCCACTAAGGTAGCCAGCAAGTCCAATCAGCATCTGAAGAGGAAAGGTGAAAAAACTGGTCAGGAAAATCACACTGGAGGAAAAAGTATCCAGGCTAGCAGCAGGTAAGATTTCTTTAGAAGCCATATTGATCCAGAGGACAAAATAATTCAGACACATCATCCAAAAAAGAGTTTATTTACAGAAATCACATAGATACATACTGCCCTTTGTCTAAAGGCAAAATCAGAATTATTTTTGCAACAGACTATAAGGATGACTGCAAGCTCAAGAAAAATACCAGGTGTGGAACTGAGCAGAGAGAATTCTGTAGTCTCCCATAGCTCCCTATCCCTTTAGTTTCAGGAGACTCAGTCTGGAAGAAAGATAACCTTGACAAGGCAGGAGGATGCACCTTCATCCACCCTACACACTGTTGCTAAAACAAGTTCATTTACAGAATAGGAAATCAATGCTCTCAGGGTCATTTGTGGCAGGCATCTCATTTGCTCACAAGTTATCAGGAACTGTTTGCTTCCTTTAAAATGCAGGCTTCTATTACATATGCCCTCCAAGTGTCACATTGATTTTTTTCATGTCAAGCCTTTCAAAAACCCAACATGCTGTTTGATTTTCTTGTATTTGAAGCATTTTTGTCATGACAAAAAGTTACAAGTTGAGGCTCTGGACACAGAATGCAAATTGCTGTGGTGTCAACAACAGTTAGGAAGGACTTTGTTGTTCACCGTATCCTTTGGCCAGAAGGCAGAGGCAGATTTTTATTGGCCCACTCCCGTGGCTTCTGAAACATGTAACAGAAAAGCAGTTTACCTTCCCCAAAGGGGGATGGACATCAAAGAAGAAGGTCCGATTAATGTAGTAACTTCCCATCTTCCCAAAATGAGTTTCATCCCAACTGAAAAAAAACACACCAACAAAACACAAACCACAATAACCAACCTGCTAAAATGCTGAAGAGAGTTAATAAAAAATCCAGGAAGGTCTTTCTACTTGTGCTTTTTATAGTATAGAGAGTTACTGGCATACATTCCATGTGATACAATGCGTTATACTCAGTGGGAAATCATGGACAGCACTGCAGCCATTGTAGGAAAGGTCATTTTTTAACGGGTTTGGAGAGGTTTCTTTAAAGAGTTTATCACTCTAACACCTCCGGTTTGCCCTTTTGATTCCAAATTGACCTTAACGAGGTTAAAAAGTCGGCCTGCTGCACAAAGATCCCAAAACCCCCTCCCAGGGACCCGGTGCCCTCCCTGCAGCACGTCCCGAGAGCAGCGGGGAAGGCGCCGGAGCCGGGCCGGGGAGCGCAGCGCTTCCCCGTGGCCCTCACTGCCATGTCCCGTCTCTCCACCCGCCCGGGATAAACAGGGATCCCTCCCACGCCGGGCAAGGCCGGGGCGGGGAAGGGGCGCGGGCCGGGAGCCGGGGCGCAGTCCGGGCGCTGTGGCCGGGGGAAGGCGGACGCGCACCCTCCCG
>WBNO01014634.1:91988-126088 GCA_013400575.1 Peucedramus taeniatus | reverse complement strand
GAGGCGGGGGCTCTCCGCCTGCGGCCTGCGCGGGCCTCGCTCGCTTCGGCCCTGTCGCCGGCTGTGCTTCTGGTGGCCCGGCACGCCGGGAAGGCGGCGTAGTGTGCAGTGTAGGTGTGCAGGCTGCTGGGCTTGATGGGTCTCAGGAGAGGTGAGAGATTTGGCCTCCCCCAGTGCATCCCATATTTCACCTGGAAAGAGGTGGTGTCCGGAGTAGACCATACTGAAGAAAACAGAAAACCTAAGAGGTCAACGTACAAAGTTTGGGGTGTTTCTTCCGTCTTTCACAAGAGGGAAGTGCATTAACCAAATATTTACTCTGGACTGGTATTTAAGCCCATATTTTCCTCACCGATTGCCAGAAATGAAAACACAACCAAACCAGAACTCTCAGTAGACATCAAGCAAATCCCGTCCTCCTGCTATCATCCCAGCGCCAGCCAAACTAAACTGCGGGTTTTGGGGATTTTACCCCACAGGGTTGTAAATGCAGGAAATAGTTTCTGTTTCTTTCCCTGAAACTCAGCAAGCTAGACATTTGAAAAATGAACATAGCTGATATTTCTAATGCCCTGATCCCAGGAGAATTTAAGAAAATCAGTAAATACTTGGTCCACTAAAGTGTTACTGGTACTTTCCATCTCTTTCCTCCCCACTTAAAAATCTGAGTAATTTAGTCAAAGACATATCTCATTTGAAGTTATTTGAGCCAATCTAAACTGTAAGAGAAGCATGAAGTTTACAAAGAGGACTAGAGCACAGAGATCACCAATGTCTCTGGTTTTCTATTGAGAGACTATAACTGAGCTTTCTTTTGTCTTGCTGCCAAGTCTCTGGAAAAAATTTATGCATTTTAGGAGAGTAGAGACAGAGAGATCCATGGCATGCCATGGGATCTGTGTAAGTAAGGAGAGACGTGATTACAGGTTTATTTAGACACATACATGGGTACCAATTTCCTGTGTGGAAAGAAAAGACTCTGACACAAAAAAAAAATAGCACATTTTTTTATTTTACACTAAGTTGGTTTGAGAGCAGAGTAGCAGCTTCTCCCATATCTGCAGTGTAGAAAATCCCCTGTACTGGCCAATACTGGTGGGAGGGGAGCTACAGGAGCACACTATGGAATTCTCCTTGCAAAGGTAGCCCATTCCCAGAGCTAGCAGTCATTCTCTAATGAAACAGAAATTCTGCATGCAACTTAGGTTTTCTTTCTTTTTTTATTCTCCTGGGTTAGATTTCTGCATTGGCAACTGGTGAGAGCCTGGGAGGCTCTCCAGATACCTTATTTGTTTCTGGATGAAAAGCTATGGAAATAAGAATGGTTCCTAAATTTGCTTCCAAGCTTAAATCTGGTCAATGGTTTTGATATCAGGGCTGGGAGAGGGTGACGGCAGTGTCTCATGATTGAATCTGACTGGCTGGTTTTTGTTACCTGGGCACAGACTAGGGGGCAAAGTCCTTTCCTCATTGGCTTTAAGAGAGAAGCCTTTCCCCCTGGCAGCTGAGTTAAAAGGGAGAACACAGAGGTTGTTTTTATTTCGTGGAGACAACTGCACACACCATGGCATCTGAAAAGGTGAGAGCTTGGACAGGGTGGAAGTGTCTGGGAAGGCTGCCTTAGTGTTATAGTTCAAGTAGAGATGAACTGTCTGTCTTCATGGCTTTCATCTCAAACAGCAGAAGCTCTCCTTGTTTGGAAAGAAATCTGGCTTTTCCATGCATGGCTGGAAAAGCTGTTTCATACCATGCAAATACCCAGGTGCTTGGCACAGTCAGTACAGAAATTGTTTCAGAAATCTAAGACTGAATAGAAGTTAGCAATAGTGGATAGGGACAATGAGGGAAGCTTTATAGGGAATAATTTCAAGGTCATTTGTGCATTGCTGGAAACATCAGGTGCAGCTGGATAATGAGAAGGCTTTTATAAGAGACAGTGATGCTCCCTGTATGCCCAAATCAGGAACAGTTACTTTCAGAAAGGAGCTGTCTCTCCTCCAAACATTGTTCTCCCATCTTAGAGTTCCTGAAATCCCTTTTGCTCATGCATTCTTTTCCTTACATTCAATACTCTGGTGCTCCCAGCATATAACCCTTTTATCTTTCTCTTCTCAGCCAATACTTTACAGCTATTTCCGAAGTTCCTGTTCTTGGAGAGTGCGAATTGGTAAGATTCAGTGTTCATCTCTCTTTTTTTGTCTCAGTATTGCAGTATCCTCCCCTTCACTAACCCAATTAATCAATCACTTATTAACGGAGAAGTCAGCAAACATGAGCCTGGAACAGTGAGGCATCTCCCCATGGGGAGGGAGGGGAAGACTGCAGCTTAGCTGGAGCAGGTGGAATAGAGGGGAGCAGATAAGAGGGCTTCATGATACTACCTCAGACTCTGGCCTGCTCAAGTCTTGAGACCTAAGCAGGGCTGGGAGTGCTCTCTACTTGTACTGAGACAGAAAGGTTTTAAAGGTGAGCACATGGTCCCCTGCCCTCTATAAGCCAAATCAGGAAGGGCTGTGCTGCAAAGAGTTGCAAAGCTTATTTTGAAAAATGCAGTGGTTTTGCCAGGACTGATCTTTAGTACTTTGGTCCTTCATTTGCCAGAGCACTGTCTTCTCAGTTGACCTCCCTCCTTGAGGGACAGGGTCTTTTTTCCAAATGTAGATGTTAACATTTTCTTGAACCCATTACCAATGAAACTGGTCCCAGTGTAGCTGTCTGAAGCTGTACACTCTGCTCTCCCTAGCACTGGCTCTGAAAGGAATTTCTTATGACCTGGTCCCAGTGAACCTCATTAAGGATGGAGGACAGCAGGTAAGGATAAAAATACCACTGCTCTCTCCAGGGTACTGAACTTGGGGATCATTAGGAGACTTGAGAATAGCACTAGAAACTTCACAGGCAAAGTTACTGAATTCCTCACCACTTCTTTGTAATTAATAGTTGCTTTCAGCCAGCATTCCCTGGCATGTGAGACAGGAGGAGAATATGACTGCAGTAGACTAGAGGCTTTTTCCTCTCTCAAACATTTGTGACTGAATCCATAAGGCTGACGATCTTTGCTTACCATGATACAACTGAGTATATCTGGAGCACAGACTTCAGAGCAGCTGCCCCACATTTTAAACAGACTCAACCCCTTTCAATTAGCAACAGAAAATGCATAGAGGCAGGGATAGGGGGTGTCCAAAAGATGCTAAATTATACTGCAGGGGGCTGCAAAGGGCCCACAAAAGAAAGAGGTGGGTTGCCAAAAGAGACTTTACTTGGGGGTCCATAGGAGGGAGTTGTGCACCTTGTGGTACCACTGGCTCAATGGACTGGTATGGGCTAAGGCAGAGTTGGACAACTGGGACAGTAATGGTGGCACTGATGCAGTACCACTGGGCATTGCAGTGGTGCTTTATCAAGAGATAAGGCAGACTGGGCCAGGATGCAGTGATCCCTGAGCCTCAGTGAGAGCTTGCTGTAGGCTAATAGTACAGCATAATTTACTGCAAAGATTAGTATGAAGGTAGAGAGAAAAAAGAGGAAGAAAAAATTTGGTAACTGGGTTCTGGGAGAATAAAACAAGGAAGAAGAATTTCATATTGCTATTGCATATGCATATAATTGCATATTGCATTGTAGAGTAATTCACGTTTGTTTCCACAGTTTTCTGCTGAATTCAAGGCATTGAATCCAATGCAGCAAGTCCCAGCCTTGAAAATTGATGGCATCACCCTTTCTCAGTCGGTGAGTTATCAGCCACATCCCTGTTAGCCTTTCACTCCAGCCTGCTGCCCAGTCTGGATGGGTTGGCTTTGTCCCATCTTTTTCTCCAGAGCTGTCACCTATACATTAAAAAGGGGTGGCATTTAGGATCCCACTTGGGAAAAGAAATAGCACATAGTCCCTGATGGGAAACTACTGTCAGGAATTTAAGTTCAATTCTGCTTTGGTTCGTAACTCCAACTTTCACTAAGCAGTTTGTAGTCTGACTTCGATGGCTGTTCCATGGTTTGCCTGAAATTACAGCTGGACCAAATGACAAGATCATAGGCAGATGTCAGAGGGGTTATTCTGTTCCTTGGGTTGGTAACAAACTGCCTTCAAAAGCTGTTGTATTCTCTTGGATCAGCTCCCCTTTCCCAGGTGTCCAGGATGTTAAGTTTTTCTTGGCCCTCCATTAACCTACCATTATCTCTTTGTTCATTACAGCTAGCTATAATTAATTACCTAGAAGAGACACATCCTCACCCCAGGCTCCTGCCCCAAGATCCAAAGAAGAGAGCCCAAGTCAGAATGATTGCTGATCACATTGTCTCTGGCATTCAGCCACTCCAGGTACTGCCTTGTCAGATCCACGCAAATGAGAAAATCAGAAAAGATTTTTGTCTCTGAAATTCTCAGTCTCGTTAAATTGTTGCCAGCCAACCGGGGGGCAGAACTTCAGATTGTTGTGCTAGCAGATAAAATCTGTTTAACCTCTGCCTGATCTGCCAATGGCACCAACACAGTATTTCCAACATAGCAAATCCTATAGCATCCCAGGGTTCTTTCCAGAAAGAGCTGAATCCATATGGTTTTACTGCTGAGTCTAGAACATTTTAGGAAGAAGAGAATTGAGGAGCCGAAAGGGAAGAGGCAAAGGGATACGCTGGAAACTGTTACAGAAGGGTAGTGCCAAGATACAGCAGGGTGCATGATTCTGTGCAGGTGAGGTCAGGGCTGGCCTAACCAAGTGAACTCAGGCCAGGGGTTCAGCCTTGGCAACTCCTCATCTCCCTTCTCCTCCACTGGATGACAGTGGATAAGATCCAGCCAGCAGTAGTTACCTAACCTAGAGATTGCTTTGCCTTCACAGAACCTGAGTGTCTTGAAACAAATGGGGGAGAAAAAAATGGAATGGGCTCAGAACTGTATCACATCTGGCTTTCAAGGTACATCCCACATCCAAAATCATCAGTATTTTGGCTGACCTTACATAATGCTGCACCGCTGGCATTCTACTTGCCTTTTTCAAGTAGAACCACAGATATTCGTAGGCTGGTGTGCTGGGGTCCTGCCTTGCTGGCAGAGACAGTGTTCTTCCTGCCCAGAGTCTCTTGTCCAGGACTGGTAGCTCCCCAGGATCTCAGAGGAAAGATGTGCATAGATCACTTCCACTGCTGTACATGTAAGAGAGGAAGCCTAGTGCTGTGCTGCACACTGCAGCAGTTGATTCATTCTGAAGCACCGGGGCTCACAGCACTTCTAACGTTCTACATACATATAGATAAATATGCTTTTGTAATTAGACACCTAATAGCAAACTCCCACAGAGTCTAGCAAGTCACAGAGTATCTCTTTGCCTTTTTGAGAGAAATACAGTGCTTTTGGTTCCCTCAAAATCCTTTCTCCCATCTGCTTGGAGATGAAAGGCCCATCTTCACTTCCTGACAGACACAAACTGAATGTTTGCATTTTTCCCCTCCCCAGTCACGTATTTCTACATTATCCTCATAGTATTTCAAGCAGCTGAAATCCCCCTGGGTCCAAAAAAGCTGAAGGACCCTAAAGACTCCCATAACTATAGTGAGATTTCTGTTCCTTCTAGTTTCTGTCCCAAAATGCTCCTTTTTCATACTCTGCTCAAGGATAAGATGCCCTTGTACATAATTCCCAGTCTAGAAAGTGTATGGTTTCCCTTTCAATTGACTTTCCAATGGCTCATTCCAGTGTACCACCTCTCTTGACAGCACTGGAGCAGATTCTGCAGCACACTGCTGGACGCTACTGTGTGGGGGATGAAGTAAGTATCTGAGAGAGCCCTGTGTGCTATTGCAGAACTGAAAACCCCAGTATCTTCCCCTAAAAAATGAAGGAAAATTAGTTGAGGAGACAAGAGCACAACCCCGTCCAGTGCCAAGAATTACATGCAGTGCCCTTACCATAACAAAAAACAGCTGCATGGATCCTACTTAGGCCATTACTGACTGGCAGAGAGTTATGGAGATGTTTACTTGTCACTGCCTATAACCTGCCGATGGGCAGATTCTGCAGCTGTATCTAGGATCTGGCTGGTACTAGAGGATGTGGAAAAAGATGATATATCATTTCATCTTTATGGGATTTGGACTTCAACATGTCCTGTCTCAGGGGCAAAGCTTGGCTCAAAAAACATGGATTCAGTTCTTAGCTCTGTTCTACGGAACCTTTAACCAACTTGTATTTTTCTGCTCTGATCATCCAGTTTTAACATGGACAGATTCCACAGAGCTCACATAACAGCTTTCTGACCCTTACCAAACTAGAGGCAGCTCAGGCCTTTTCCATTTATTAGTTCTGCTGCCAGGCAAAAGATCTTTCCTATAAACACCTTAGGAAAAAGGAAGGCTCCTGCATTATTCTGGGATGCAGAGGATTGTCTAGTAGCAGCCTTATGGAGCCCTACTTATAAGATCTAATGTTGGAGAATAACATGTACTCTGAGAAGCACCCAGGGCTTTGTGACCTGAGGAGCAGGGTGAGGGCAGCTGCCTCTGTCTTGCAGATAGGCAGCCAGCAGCACTGTTGTTAAGTCTTCCCTTCAGATTGCAAGTCTCTGAGTCTGTGTACAGAGGCCCTATCACATATCAAGTCTTGACATTGGCAGGACCTGCTTGATACTCCTGCAGTGCAAACAAGCAAAATTTACTTAACTTTTTACAGCCATGCAAACACTCCTCTCCCTCCATCACCTCCCTCTGCAGTTTGCCAGCAGATGTGTTTGCTTAGAGGCAGTTGCCATAGAAGCACAGTGTCCTTAAGGTCATAATGATCAGCTGGTAAATATAAAGCTCCCTAAAAGCTGATGGCTTCTCCTAGTAACTGCAATGAAGTTCTTTTTCTTGTACTGTTGCTGTAGTATTAATGCTGCATTAAATAATTAGATCATCATGACAACTCCTCTGTACTGGCTGATAGAATAATTTCTGTCCTGGTCTCAAAGCCTGCCACCACTGAGAAGTGTGAAGGGACAGGCTCTGAGTTATTCTAACCCCTTTTCTCTGCCATATTTGCAGGTTTCCATGGCTGATCTGTGTTTAGTGCCTCAAGTTGCCAATGCTGAAAGGTAATTAAGGCTAAGTTTGAGATATTCTTCAACATACCTACTTCTGCTGGGCTGTCAGAGCTTACCTTCTGCTGCTCCTTGTGCCTGTTAGAAAGTATCCCTCCTGCCTGCCCTATCCACTTATGTTTCTTCTCTCCACGAATTTTCCTATTTCATAAATACTGTCTCTTTTGGAAGTAATGAATTGTGGTCTCCTCTTAGAGGCCCCTGGGGAAACCTGATCTATGACCTTAGAAAAGCTGAGGTTGCCCACACTCCATGTTCTCTGTCCCTGTTTGCTTTATTCTGACACTGTACACAGGAGGAAAAGATTAATCAGACTTTATTTAAAGCCTTAAACCCATACAAGTAGTGGCTGCATGATTCCCAGGAAAAGCAGTGTCTTCTTATCTTGTGCTGTACATTACGTAAAAATCTGGTGAAAATCACATAATCACAGAATCATTGGGGTTGGAAGGGAATTCTGGAGGTCACCCAGTCAAATTTCCCTGCTAGAGGAAGTGCTACAGGATTACATCCAGCTGAGTTTTAAGTATCTCTAGAGAAGGAGACTTTACAACCTCTCCAGGCACTAATTAATCTCTCTAGCATTTGTTTGTAAACCCACAAGGAACCTTTTCTGTTAGTGTAAATGCCTGTGAGATTCTGCCATACTAGGCAGGCCTATCACACTGCTGTGCACTTCTGCTCACTGCTGCATTGGCTCTCCAACTCATAGTACTTCACAAATTCTTTTCCTTTTACAGATTCAAAGTGGACATGAGTCCATATCCCACAATAACCAGAATAAATAAAGCTCTCTTGGAGTTAGAGGCCTTCAAAATAAGCCACCCTTCCCGGCAGCCAGATACTCCTGCAGAGCTGCGAGCTTGAAGCCTTTCTACTCATTAAATCTAGAAAGCTGCCATGATAAAGAAGACAACACCTACAGTTTGAGTAGGACTCAGTGCCAGTAGGAAACCCCAGTACTACTGTTCCCCTTTCATATTGGTGGGAGGGACAGAGGACCTGGAAACAGTGGATGACTTACAGGAGCTATGCCTGTGCTGTAACTAGTTTTTTGCAGCTACTAGTTTTTTCTATGCAGTCTCTCTCCATGAAGCAGATTAAAGCAGAAGTATCCATAATGATCAGAAGTTCCTTCTGTGTGGCTTTGGGTTGGGGAGTGTGGCTACAAACAACTGTGAGGCATTGAGCCAATTCTGTATTCCCCACAGGGGCTACTTCTTTCTACCACCTACAGAAAGAGCATCAGGGAAGCAGCATACAGAGTGTGCTTATCCTTAGAGCTGCCTCAGAGCCACAGCACACTTAGCAGTTCCATGGATATAAACAATAAGATCCAGTCTCTGATGGATCCCTTGTTGGGGTCTTGAAAGAGCCAAGTCAGCAACTCTGTCACCCCCTGCAGTAACAAGAGCAGTCACATGGAATTTATAAAAGGTCTGCCTAGAGCAAAGCTAAGTGATTGTGCCATAGACAGCAAGGCACAACCAGCTCTCTCCCCTACAATGCAAATTATGTTCTTTTTCCCATCCTCAGATACTGCTCTAGGTGTTTTCCTAGCCTTCAGCTGCAGACTGTTGCCCAAGGAACTCCCATCCCAGATTCCCTCCAAACCAGAATCATGCCTGTACTTTTACTGTAAATAGCAGAAGTAAATACCATTCCACTCATCCCAAATGAAACGAGACACCTAAGTCACCTACAAAGCTGAAAGCACCCTGGGAATTCCAGCTAAAAAACTGTAGGGCAAGAAAGGAACCCATAACCTTGTGTCTGTGTTCTTGTGCAGACTCAGCTCAGATCCCACTGAATGTTTTGGCACCTGAGCCCAGATAGTGTATATCAGGTACCTTAGGAAAACAATACCCATGGCCTTCAGACTTTAGAAACCCATGGTCTCTTGTACCAAGGTGCCATTCACCTACATACAAATACCTGGACTGCCATGTTGCTTGGACTCATTTATTGCCATCCATATCTGTATTTAGGCTGGTGAAGAGCCTTACTGTTCAGGCTCATTCTAAGAACTGTGCATTATCCTAGGTCCAGCTGGATCTTGACTGTGCTGTTATAAAAGGTCCCAGCACAGTTGGAGCCTCCAAAGACCAACACCGTGTGCAGCTTCTGCTCCTCTTTGTTCTCCTTGTCCATATCTATCAAGTGGGCAGGAGTTAGGTCAAGCAATGTGTGGCCAGCTCGGGGAACAGAGCAGAGGTCGTGGTGGATCACTGTGCTCCATGAAAGAGTATCTGTGGAAAGGGGATGTAAATACTGACAAGCCCATTTCTAGTGCAAGGGATGAGACAAATGGACTAGACTAGGTGTTCAGAAACACCACTGCAGCCCCAGCGTCGCCTTCAGCTATCAAAACAGGGCAGGAGAGTCACTCACCTAGGTGGAAGACAAAGGCATCATGCAAGGCTCCTCCGGCATTGCAGCCTCCACTGATCAGAACCTTCTGGTCCGACACAGCCAGAGCTGCATGAAAACTGACCAAAGCAAAGTCAAAAGGTGATTACAACAAAACCTGCTGGGATGGCTGCAGTCAGCAATGGGCAGAGATTGGCAGAGTTGATCAGGAGGTTGGGGGCTTAAGCTGCAGGAAGAAAGTTGGCTTCTGCTTCTCTCCACCCTGGGAGAGAAGCAAGAACAGAGAGAAGCCTCACAGAATAACCCTAAAAGAGATGTTTGCCTCTGCAGGCCAGGCTTGAAGAGCAATTCGTTATCTCAGAAGGAGCTATCAAAACTCCTTCTTTGCTTTGCTCTGTGGGGTGAGATAGCAGGCTAGCTAGGCTCTGCATTGATTTAGATCATTGTTCTAGTGACCAATTCTGTCCCTTTAGGAACGGCATAGTCCTAGTACAGGAGTTTCTTCCTCTGTGTGGCACAGTACCTTTCCAGGCACTGAGAAGATCAAACAGCAGGCCATACAGTTTACTAGCATTCAGCAGAAAACTTACCCTAGCCTAAAAGATGGATTTCCAGGAAGAGTAAGGAATATTCCCCCACACCATATAGGCACCAACAAGGACAGCACAGGAAATCCTGGCCCAACAGCAGGAGAAGATCCACTGTATTTTGACTAGTGGAACAGAGATATGCAGCTGGGTGTGATCACAAGCACTGTTTAAATCTGGCTTCAAAGAGAAATGACAGAAGATAGCTCCTGGGTCTGCAATTGAATCTTACCAACGTGCAGAAGGCTGTCCTGACAGGAGGGGGACTGGTGTGTACTCCATGAAACCTGACAGACAGAGAAAAGGCAGGTGAAATGTCCAAAAACCTCAGCCTCATAAGTAGACAAAAACTTTGATACTCTGCCACATCAACAATGCCTCTGACTTCTCTATTACCCAACTTCTTCCAAAAAAGCCATTGTTTTTTCTTCATCCCCTCTCTTATTACCCCAGAAAGGGTGTTTTTTTTTAACCCATATTTTTTCATCTCCATTGCCTAGTCAGGAGTTTGTAAAATGCTATTGCTATTTTCCCATTGAGCACATCCCACTCCCAAGTCCCTGTCTTGGAACAGACTTTCCCAAGGCACAGACTTTCTTACCCAAATCCAGAATGTGCATGTCACTGAGGTAGATGGAAGTCCTCTGACCCCCAAAAATCAGCAGCTTGTTTTTCAATAGAGTAGCTGAATGCCTGGGCAGAGAGCAAGCATATGAATAAAACATCTTCAGCAAGTTCCCAAAACTTCCATTTTAGCCTTGGCCTCTTCTACTGGGTTGCCATAGCTTCAGTCTACACCTGGGACAGAATCCCATCAGGATTAACAATAGGAGGTACTGAGAATTCCACTGCTCTAAACACAGCCCTATCTAAAGGAGTACATGGGGGAGAACAATCACCTAGTATTTAAAAAAAATCACTGGTGTGGGAGGGAAGGTAAACAGAAGTTTCCTGCACTATTTTGGATAGCTGGAATTAGAGCACTCTCACCCAAGCCTAGGCAGAGGCTTCTCCCCTTCTGAAATGGGCTGATACCAAATTTCATGCTCTGGATTGAAGACATAGAGCACATTGCTGCAGGGTGCAACTGCCAGTGATGCCTTTCTGGGGAAAGTTCCTCCAAAAACAAAGAGCTCCTTGTGGTAGATAGTTGCACTGTGGTAGGTGAGAACTGGTATCCTCCCTTTAGCCTAGAAAAATTTCAATATGTATTTGTTACAAGAAGTGCATTATTTGCTGCATGACCCATAGGAAAGGGGCCCACATCATGCAGTGAGTTTGACAAGTCTCAATTTTCACTTTATTGGCTCTCCAGCCAGATCTTTGCTGCACAGGCAGACAGTACATTCTTTGCATGCTCTCACCACCAGAATGCTCTGATAAGAAAAGGAAGTCAGCCTCCCACACCTTCCTCAGAAGATGTCAGGGAACAGAAAGATCTCATCCAGCCTTACTCTGTAAAAGCCATTTTGTGCTTCACCAGGAAAGAGACAGATAGTCCCATGCTGACAAAGGCTCAGAATTCTGCTGTACTCGGGGCAGTTCCTGATTTGAGAAGGCTGGCTCTTCACCTCAGCATCTGGTGCTGCTCTTAATGACACCATATAAAATGAGAGGCCATTTCCCTCTGCTGCTTGTACAGTACCTCCCACCACTGAGCTTGGTCAGGCACAGCCCTCTACAGCAACCATTTTTTCCCATTGCTTCATTCATTGTAGGCACAGCTCCTGGTTTCTGTTCAGCATGTGGCTTTTCAACACAGCCTCCTAATATCTGTCAAACTCATCTATGCATCTCAGACAACCTGCACCAACAGTGGACCAAGACTACTGGACTAAGGACATGGGCACATGGACTGCCACATTCAGGCAGAACCTGCCACTCCTCCTGCCCTTTGTCTTGGAAGAGATGCAGTACTCACAGCCACAAGAAGCCATTTCCAGGTGACTGTGTCCAGAATGTAGATGCTGCTGTAGTCTTTGTCCTCCCTTATGCCCCCAAAGATGTAGATACGCTTGGTGTCAGGGTCGTAGGTAGCTGTGTGACCATGCAAGCATGATGGCATGGCATTTTGTAGCTGGAAATCCACTGGAAGCCACAAATCACTGTCTGTGGGAGCAAGAGCAGACACATGGTGTGGGAGTTCAAAACGTTCTTGATTTCTCTATATTTAAACAATATGCCATAAAATCTTTACTCAAAACCTTGCTCCCTTTATCTCCTCCTCTCCTTTGATTCAGGGCTAGAGGGAACTCATACAGAATTGCTTCTGTAAGGAATGATGGGGAATAGCAAGGTGAAAGAGAAGACCAGTGAGGTGCAGAAAGACACAAGGCACTGGAATTGTATCTCACACTTCCCCACCAGTCACCACACACACACACACTGCAGACTGCATTGCTTTTACCCCTTAAATTCCAACTCTTTCCAGAACTTGTACCTTAGCTCTTAGAGGGCTCTCAACTACATTCCCAGAGCCCTCATAAGGCACTCTATGCTGTCAGCTCAGCCTGGTGACATACCAGAAGTGATGCCTTTGCTGTCCCCTCCATATGCACAGATGCCCAAGTACCCCCTCCATCTGCATGAGCTATCCTTGAGTCCCTCTGTCCCCATTGCTTTTGACAATCCTAAAGTCCCCACCAATTTCCAGCTTCCAAAAAGCATCCCTGCAGGACTGTTGATTGACACCTTCTCCACCAATGAGAACAGCTGTCCCCAGGTCACTGAGGCACATGGCATGGCACCACCGAGGGCTGGGATTGCCTGGGGAGGGAAAAGCACAGGCCTGTGAGCAGACAGACGAGACACCCTCAGCTCCCTTCCCTGCTGGGGAGAACAAGCCACCTGAATGCTCAGAGGGAGGAAAATGAAAAGGCAAGGGCCCCTGCTTCCTTCCCTCTGCAGGGGAAAAAGACATACCTCCCTAATGAATATTTTCAGTTGGCTTGGGGAAATGATTGCTGTACTTAGAAAGACCTCAGGAGCAAGGAGTAGCTGGATGTAGGATGCTTTCAGGCTGTCACTTCAGACAGGCTTGGATGTCCCCCATTTACTGCCCCATCTCCAGAAGTGGATATCCCAGTTGTGCTACCCATGCTACTCCTCATGAGGGAGGGCTACCCATGGGACAGCTTGTCAGTGCCTAAGATAGAACAATCAGAAGCCTGGAGCTGCTTCCAGAGGTATTCCTTGTACTGTTCTGTTCCTCCTCCCTTCCCCTCCCAGGCCCCTGCAGTTGACTGAGCAAGCTAAAAAAATACTTTTTAATCAAAGTCTATTTCATATCTTACCTTTTTTCCTCAAAGAGCTATGTACCCAGAGGCATGCCTGAGATTCAGAGAGGCTAAAGAAACCTATTTAAGAGCCTGACAGTACTGGAAGCACTGATGGCAATTGCATGAAGAGGAACAGTATATACACACGACCTACTTGTTATTCCTGATCACTGGGGAGATACAGGAGGAAGCATGAGAGGCTTGTGATGTTGAAGGGAAGGAATATCATCACTGAGTGACTGAAAAGACAAACCAAGGTCTAGGAACCAAATCCTCACCTTGCAACTCCTTCACCGCCAGATCTGCAGAGGGAACACAGAGATGGCCCCATAAAGCAGCCAGCAGACATACTGTGCTCAGCTCCACTGTGCTAGAGTCCTTTGACCTTCCTTCCTCCAACCTCCAGCACAAAGCTATCTCACAGCAACAAACAAGGTACAAGACCAAGAATCATGAACTAAATCTCATCAGAAGAAATGCAGAAAATAGGTAAGAGCAGGGCACACTTCCTCTGACTGCCAAATACTGTCACCATTGCATTTTACCCCTCTGATAGAAGTTAGTTTCCTTCCTTCTCACACTGCCTGCAGCAGAAAAAAATTATGATGAAGCTATATTTGCCTTTATGACAAGCAAGCCAAGTCCCAATAAGTAATTTCTAATGGGAACCACTAAGTTATTGCCAAACTTTTACACATAAACTTGGTCACACTCTGGAGCCGACTTGGAATTCTCACTCCAGAAGCCTAAGGTTGTTTCCAAACCCCTTGGCAGTTACCTTCCCACTACTCAAAAGCCAGTACAATTATACTAATTACACATATATATGTATATATTCCTTTTCATATTCCCTATACTGTAATAATTACCAGTGTCTTCTGGACACATACCACTGATAGACCAAGTGGTATGCTATTAGTAGGGGTACAGACAGACTAATGCAGAGGTTACAGAACTTCACAGTAGGTAACTTCCTTGTGCCTCAATTTACTCTTTTGTAAAACAAGGTTAGCAATATTTGCCTTAATTTATAAAACACTTGTATGAAAAGATAGGCATTATGTCACAGTAAAGAACAGTGGCACTAAGATGATATATCCCATTTTCTATTTCTGGTCTTTTCCGAGCAGGCAAAAACTCATCAAGCAGCTGATCCAGGAATAAAGAGCATTCTTAGTATTTCAAAGCCAAATATATAAGCCCTTCATGCCTTGGAGGTACATAGAGCAAATGGACTGGGAAGGTGCAGCCCAGCAGCATTGACAGATCATTCAGACAAGACCTGTAGAATAAAGTTGGAAGCTACCAGAGTTACCTTCTTCATCAAGATCTCTCTCAGATGCTGTGGGTTCAAATAAAACTTTTCTGGGCTTTTTGGAGTGGACTCTTGATGGTCCTTGGTCAGGGCTTTTCCTCCAGGCCTCACTGGATTCCACCTTTTGAGCTGGTGACTTCAGGGCACAGGGTACCACCATGGTCCTCAGTGGTGGCCGGACATCCTTCTTCACAGGCCTGGATGCTCTGGCAGCCACCTCTGAGCTCTGACTCTTAACCTGTGACATGAGCCCCAGCCAAATCAGCCCCGAAGAAAGAAACCTGAGGCTAGTGTGAATTGCACCTTACTGGGCCAGAGATGTGGTAACTGTTCTTAGGCTCATCTTCCCACTAAGTTTTAAGGGCCAGCATGCCATCGGTATCAGCTGCCAAACAGATGCTGGGCAATGCAGCTATCTGCTGCTGCTGTGTGCTGTAGTCAGCTTTCAGGCTGCTGGCTGCTGGGCACAGCTAAAACATGGAAGGGCAAAAAGGCTATCTGTACTAGGAATGAAGGGGCTGGTTGACCATCCCACCAAGGACTACTACATTCAACATTTAAAAAGGCATTTCAATTGAGAATATATCTTTCTTCAGCACAAGAGAAACTTTGGCTCCAGAACTTGCTTAGCCGTATCTCACTGAAAAAACGACAGCAAATGTTTCAGCTAGATTTCAACTTAATGGCTACTGGTGAGGGAGACAATACTAAGAAAAAGGTGAAATAACAAGAAGGTGACTCCAAAAGACACATACCTCAGTAGGATCCTCCAAGTCCTGGCCAAGGGGCCTATCATCTGCTGGGAGCACTGGTGACTGGCTGGTCTCTGGTACAAGGAAGGGATGGACAGGTGTACTGCTGGAAACACCTCGGAGCAGCTGCAGCAGAAACAGAGACAGAATAAAAGGCCCTAAGTGTGTTAGCCTCCATCCACACAAAGGATGAGCAAAAACATGTCTTGCAAGGGACAGTTTCCTTGAAATGGAATAACCTGCCTTTCATCTCCTACACCAACAAAACAAGGAAAAGGAAAGCCAGGCACTGCAAGATGCTAAATCCAGTGGCTTCAGCTCAAGGTAAAACAACTATGTAAGTACCAGACTGAGGAGGGAGTGGGACTGGAAGTGAACAGCTGGAGGCTGCCTGTCGCCCGCGACACACAAGGTGTTCTGGCAAAACTGTGTTCAGAGGATAGGCCTGGAGCATCACAGAGGTTTCAGGCTCAGCACATATGTGCATTAACAGATCCAAGTTTGTCAGCTCTACCTTGGAGTAGCAGAGAAGAAAAAGGAGAGCAGGGAGGTTCTGGGGCTGAGAAGTGACATTTGGGACCCTGGACAGGAAGAGAGGAGTGTGTCAATTCTTTTACCTGTCCATTGACAGTCAGAACAAGCCTCACAGGGTTGCCTTTGTCCATCTCTTTCAACGAGGCCATGAAAATATCTGTTCTCCAGTCATCTTCCCACACTAGAGACCTGCACAAGGGACCATGGCTTTTCAGCCCACAAGTGACAGCGACCAGGACAAAATTCCTGCTCCCATACTAGATGATAACAGCCCAAAGCCAAAAGAGATCCAACCCTGAAAGCAGCCAAAAGGAATCATCACTAGAGGGAAACACCATGGTGAAGGACCAGTAGGCCTGAGCAGCTTTTGGGTAACAGCAGCAGAATCAGGCAGCACCAGAGATCAGAAAGCTTTTCTAGGATGCCCCTCCTGACTCGCTGGCAGCTCCTGCTGTGACCTGAGGGTGGGCTCCAGCGTGCCGAGCCGCTGTGGCGCGACGCCCGGGGACACCAGCACATCCACTGCGATGCTCGTGTCCGGAGAGTAACAGCTCCAGTCTCCCAGCCCGAACACCACCAGCTGCTTTGGCAATGGCAGGGGCAGCCAAGCCTGGAAACCCATCTGGCTGGACTGGCTGCAAAGGGGAGGGAAGAAAAACGAGAGATAGTAATCAAGGAGTAAAATAAAAGGGGAAAAAATATATGAAAACGCCTGAAAACACATTTGTGCCAGGGAAGGGTGAAAGGAGAGGGCTTGGGTCGTTTAAAGATGAAACCATGCAAGGATGCAGGGAAGGAAATAACGGGTGGGAAGGGAGAGCCGCCAGGGGCTGCAGCAGCTCAGCCGCGCGGGCAGCGGCATTTCCAGAGGGCCGAGGCATGGCGTGCCGGTGCCCCGGCCGGCAGGGGAGCTCAGCCCCGACAGGGACCGGCCACGTCCNTCCCAGTGAGCGGCGGTGCCGGCGGCAGCCCTGCCGAGCCGGGAGGAGGTCGGGGGAGTAGGGCCGGCTGCTCAGGCCTTCTGAAGCCGGGACCAGCCTTGCCTTCGTACCAAATCAGCCTCTATAGAATCACAGAATTAATTAGGTTGGAAAAGACCTGTGAGATCATCGAGAACAGCCAATGACTGAACTCCACCATGTCAAACTAGACACGGGCGCTACACATCCAGTCGTTCCTTAAACACCTGCAATGATGCTGACTCCACCACCTCCCCGTGCAGTCCATTCCAGTATATAATCACACTTTCTGTGGAGAAATTCCCTCTAATGTCCGACCTAAACCTGCCCTGGCACACCTTAAGACTATGTCCTCTTGTCCTGTCACTGGCTGCCTGGGAGAAGAGGCCAATTCCCACCTGCCTACAGCCTCCTTTCAGGTAGTTGTAGAGAGTGATAAGGTCTCCCCTGAGCCTCCTTTTCTCCAGCCTACACAACCCCAGCTCCCTCAGTCACTCCTCAAAGAACTTGTGCTCCATTCACCATTTCTAGAGCCCAAGCCACCTGACCCTTTCCAGAGAGGGATAATTTGCTTGCCGATTCCTAAATGATGGTATCTGTACACATTTCTTGTAGCCTTCCTGTAGCATGAAAAAGAGCAGGTGTGAACCTTGCTTCTCTTACTCTGCAGTCAGGGCTCATATTGAAGGTAGGATGGTGGCAGATAGTCCTTAAACAGTAATTACATGTGTGTATGTGTGTGTTACTACAGAGGCTCCACTGGGTAACTGATACCACCTGTATAACAACGAGTAGCTCTGCTAAGCTTAAAACTGCTGTTGATAGTCAAAAACTAATAAAAGCAGTGGCAGGACTTCAGCAGCCAAAGTACAATATTCTCCCTATTCACCTGAAACAGGGAAGTCACTTCCCTGGCAGAAGACAACAAAGCCTGCTGCAAGGCCTTCAGAGAGCACCTCATGATCAGAGCATTTCTGCTGCAGCCCATCCACAAAAGTTAAGGGAAGTGGCAGAGTGGGGGTGGATGGGAAGAACTAATGTGAAATTTTGTATCACTTCCCTGCATCCCCATTGTTTTCCTCTTGGCCATACGCCTGAGCCAAGCACAAGGATGTATTGCGAGTGCATCATAATAAAGTAGCTGTAGCACTGTTTCTCTTAGGTGGTCTTAAAATGCAGTGAAACATCTTTAACTTGGCAGAATCATCTATCCTTTGGATCAGCTTGGTTTATGATTGTTCCTGCCCATCAGTTTATAAAAGTGTTCCAAGGGACTAGAACAGAGAATTGAACCTCTGCAGCACTTGTCCTGCCAAACTTAAAATGAGATAGGTGAGAAAAAAATTACTCCCACTGCAAGCATCATTCCTCATTTGGACCAGCAAGTATTTCTTTCAGGACATGTAAATAGAGCCTTTGTAGTATGATAAAGCTGATGGGCAAAGCAGCTGTGAGGAGCTGTGAAGGGCAAACACTTTTCTCTAGACAATTTATTGAGTATCCGGTAACTGAAGAGATGTTTTTAAATCCTCCAGATTGAAAGCTGAAGTAACAAAGGAGCTAGGGGATCTCTGCAAATGGAGGTGACGAGTACCAGTATGAAGAACTGGAGGGTAAAGTATTCGAACTCTACCTATGTCCATTATATGAGCTTGGCTACTTGCTTGTTCCTCTCCAATTCCTCAAACATTCAGTACAATCTCAAGAAAAATATTCCAGCAAGTAATTTTATTAGAGAAAAGATTTACTGGCTCATCAGAAGCTGACAACAGAGCATTTTCCTACCCATTTGCATCAGAATCTCCTGTACGCTGCAAAGTACATTTTGTATATTTGCTTCTTCTTTGCTCTTAAAACTAACTGCATTCTTGTTTTGTTGGAAGGCCTGTAGTTGAATTTTTCATATCAAGATATTCACTTGCCTTAAACAGAAGACAGAGTTCTTGGTTGCATAGTGAAAAGTTTATTTAGAGGGAGAAAGTTCCAATATATTATTACAAATCAACCACAACACATCAAATATAAACAATACAAACCAATTGTAGAAGAAATGCAAGCACACTATAAATATAGCCTTCATACGTGCCCTTCAGAAAGAGTCCAATGACACATTTTGTCAAAATATCCTCTATTTAAAACTCTCCTCTTGGTGAGCACATGGAAAGCAAACAGTTGGCGCTGAGAACTCAATTTTGAAATCACAGGACATCAAAAATATTCACATCACATAGGTAAGGACTGACAAACAACCATCATAGTTACAAGGACACAGGTCTGAAAAAGGCATGACCAGCTACAAGGTGCTCCCCATTGAAAGCCTGTGCTAATGGCTTGGAGTTGTGAGTGGAAAGCAGCCTGCTTCCCTCTGAGGAGAGCTGTCCCCAGAGCATCTTGGAGGTTGCAGGGAGGCAGTCTCCAGCTATTTATAATTTCCAAATATTGCTCCTAAACGTCAAGGTCATTACTTGGCAAGGTCTCCTTAGCTCTGAATTTTGTGGCTGGCATCCTGCTTCTTGCCCAAGGGACTTGACTCACCAGTCCAGATGGGTTTAAAACAGATAAACCTCACTGATGGATCAGAAAATTCTTCCTCTCACCCTTCCCAATAAAGGCTACATTTAATGTATGAGCATTCTGAGAAAGCAACATGTAAAATCCAGAATGGAACCTAGAAAAGTCAAGGGGACTCAGATCCACTATCCACCTGGGCCGATGCACCTTCAGCTGCAACAGCACCACAGTTTCAGAATAAGTAGCCAGAGACTCTCTCCAGGCAAATGTGGACTATCCCCCCCAGAACACTCTCCTCCTTGCAATATACATTTGAACTCTGCTGTTTTATGTACCTTTTAAAACTTTATTTAATCAGTATTTACTGCAAATCAACTTCTTTAGATAAATGCCTTAGCACTTTGACTCCTGCTAAACTCCTGTCTTCTTTCACAGTATAGTTAGCAATGTATTTAATACAGCCAGTTCCCAGTTTTTCATTCTGCCAGTTGTGAAGTTCTCATTCATCTACATGATATTGTCACATCCAATATTTTTCCAGATATGAGAAAAGGAGAGATAGGTTTTTTTTTTCTTTTACACTTGTAGATAGAAAAAAAAAAACCAAACAAAAAACTTCATTGCCTTGGTCTCTCATCCACATTCAATATGCATAAGCACACACCACTCACAACTCTGGATTTCAACACTCTTTTTAGAGAAAATTATGAATGGCCATAAGAACCACTCTCCTATGTCTGTCTAGTGTTCCTCTGGTCCTTGAGTTTAGTGTCAGCATATCAAAAGGAGTAGTCCTCTGGTGTTCCTAGACATCTGACAGCAGCATATGAAGGCAAAGAATGTATGGCACCAGGAAATTCAAATACCATTGTACTACTCATCTTACAGCAACAAGGGGTTCTATGAACAGATTTGATCTCCAGGAACAGCCTAGAGAGGCTCTCCCAGCCTGACCTTAGCAAGTACCATCCCCTACCCAAATGGGCAGAGAAATATGAAGAAATCTCTTGTATTAATGACACCTATGGTTCTCATTTCAGACATGCTGTTTGTTCCTAAGGCACCTTGTGATAAATCCTCTGTAGAGTGGCTTTAATAGGGGTAGTGAGACAAGAAGGAAGAGTATATAGGCAGTGGAGATGAAAGTGAACTCAATTAGGCATTCATTCTCTACCCTAATTCCCCACAAGAACAACAAAATCTTTCAGCAGCTAGACCTGTAATAAGATTTATCTAAAATTCACCTCACCAGGTCCAGCACCACAATAACTGACCCACTGCAGGCCAGAGATGGAGGTTACATGCACACACAGGTACAAGGAGATAAGCTGAGGGTAGAGCCACAAAGAAAGGCATGTGGCTGATTCTAGACTCAGTGCACAGTAACTTGACTTTCTTAGCACCTCAAGTCAGGTAACTAAGCTCTTTCTCTTAACACATTTTCATCTTACCTGTTTGTGCATATTAAATGGGTCCCGAGCATTAATTTGCTACAAGCCTGTGTCTGACACCAGTGACCTTTCCTGAGAACATGTATTACAGGCCTCCAAAGGGTCTGAGTAAATGTAAGCAGTACCAGTAGTGGTCCTTGATTTAAGCAATTTTAACTCTCTGTTCTCAATAAAACACATACATTTTAAACTCCTGCTGCTACACTACACCTAAAGCAAAAAAAAAAAGAGGAACTAGCGGAGAGTTTATTATCTTCTCTGACATAAAAAATGTCCAACAGATTAGTACCATTGTTATAACTAAACACTTATCCAAGATAATTTTTATACAAGTCCTTTGCTACAGGATATATCTCTGACTGAACATGTAAATTTTATTTAGATCTAAATTATATTCAAAACAAAATGGAAAACAATTTTGTGCTTTCACAAAAGCAAATCCAAAATGTAAAAGAAACTTCTTCCTTGATTTAGCTTTCTGAATTTCTAGAGACAATTTAGAGGGAAAGGAAACATATATTAAAAACCTATTTGAAATCTTCCTTTCACAGAAACAAAAAAATTGCTTTCCTGAGGATCAATTTCCCTCTCTGAAGTGCAACTGCATTTAAACTTTATTTTTCTCTCCTGACCTAAGGTCTAATTCCAAAGATAGCTATTTAAATAAGAAGGGTTTCCATAACTGCATAAGCCAGCTAGCAAGACTGAATACAAATCCAGGAAATATACCAAACTGAAAAAATTACACATGCAAAATAAGATTATTTCTTTGAAACAACTATGGGTTTGATATTGAACAGGAATGGCTGCTGTTAATCACTAGCCACACAGCCAAGCTATTTGATTTATCAGAAAACTATTAAAAACTGTGCATCCTTCCAAAAAAGAAGTTGTCACTTTGATAATGATTGCTAGTTGAATACCTGAGAAACAACATAGTTGTATAATGTGGAAATATAAGAAAATAAAAAGAAATAAAATTTAAAAAAAGGAACTATCCTGTACCACTGTGAAGCTTTCCTGAAAATTAAACATTCCTAAAACTATCTTGTGTTCATAAGAGATACCAGATACTTCTAGGAAACTTAAGCAGTGAAACAACACACACCAAATACTTTCAGTTCCACTGCAGCAGGCCTGTCTGTGGGCAGGCTGCATTTGCAGGCTGGGCACATACTCATTGGGATGACATTCCACATTCAATGCTGCTTTTGGGCTTAAGTCGATGAAACCAGGTAGATGGGCACAGTTCCAAAAGAGTGACCCAAGCCTTATTAAAGATTGGTCCATACTTCAGAAAGCAAGAACTGAACAATAAATTTGCCATCTACAGTGCAATTTATCTTAACAAAAACCATTAACTAATGGCTGGAAAACTGGGACATACTATCTATATGGCAGCAAGTGATCAAAACTGGTTGTAAGGCAGGTTTTGTGATCAAAATCACATTATAGTTTTAAATGGAGATAAGCCACTAGCCTGCAACAAGCTGTGCAGCTGAGGATCAATAATTCTGGAATATCTCATGTACATACAGGTCAGAATTCCCTTCAACATAAATAAATCTTAATTATAAAGTAGAGTAGGTGCCAAATAGTACATCATATGTTAACCAGCACACACACACAGGTTTCTGCAGATCTCACAGCCAAGGACCAACAGCAATCATTGAGTGGGGCAATGCTGACATTGTGGTCAGACTGAAGGGTCTATTCCATCTTCTTCTGTTCAGTGCCTCGGGTGACAGTGTGCTCTCCCCTCCCACTTCTGCTTGAGCAATAGCCAGCCACCAGTGGTGGTCGGGAGGACTATATCTGGCTTAAGTTGGACTCTGAGAAGATAGATAAGAACACGATAGTTAAGGGCCATAAGTCTTGCTCAACAGCTTAGGGCCAGTTGGGCACAAGGAAACCAAAATACAGCCTGTATGGAAATATGACTGTAAGGCAAACATCTTACCCTAAATAGCGGATGGCCCAGGGCCTGTTACCCTCTCCTGCATGGCAGCAGGCTGTGCGCCAGGATCTCCACTCAACTAGGGATGCCTCTTAGGGTTAACTTCTTGAGGCTCAGAGATTCCTTCCTCAGGAATTCTTACGAAGTGCTTAATAGCATACAAAACTTTGAAATCTCAGCTAAATTACATACAGGATTGACTGTGCACATAATCCTTTAGATGTAAACTGCTGGGACTAAGTCTAGATCCAGACACACCTAAATTCCCCACGAGAAAGGAGTTTAAAAAATAAGGGGGTCCTTTCTGAACCTCATGACTCAGCAGCAGGTCTCCCTGACAGTTTTGTCTGACCCTGTCCTCTATGCAGTGAACAGTTAAGTATATCTTGTCATCATACCTTGTTAAACTATTGTCACATTTACTCATAAAATCATAGAATGGTTTGGATTGGAAGAGGACCTTGAATATCATCGAGTTCTGCTTTCCGATGGGCAAGAAGACCTTCAACTAGAACAGGTTGCTGTACCTGCAGGATTGTGTGGGAGACAGGTTACACGTGCTGGGGTGCTGTACCCGTGTTGCTGTGTGTGCAGATGGGTTACACCTGGTTCACAGCACTGACCTGAGTGCAGGATGAGAACAGCCTTTAGAACATCTGGGGAGAACTGTGCACGCTCCAGTTCCTGCTGCATGTAGTGCCTCATGAGGCACAGGCGCACTGTGCTCTGTAAATACCGCAGGAGTCGCACACTGCAGCCACGTCACGATCATTTCCATGTTCCTGGCACAGCCCTGCTTCACGGTCCTTGGCTGTCCAAGTATTCTGTATGTGTGTGAGCTGACTGACATGGCTGATGCCTGATAATGCATCTGAATGATGCTTCATGAATCTCTTTGTCACATTTTTAATCACTAACTTTCATTATTCACAGACCAATACTTTAAAAAGGGTGGGAGAGTAAAATCCCCAAACATATTTGCTCGTGATTTGCTTTTTTAATTCAACTCTCCTTTAAACCAGAAGATCTTATGGAAGGATACTGTCAATTGCAGAATGTGATGAGTAACTCAGGTAGCCTGAGCTGTAAAAGTGTCCTCATAATACTCAACTGCTACTGCTGGATTTGGTTATCAGCTTTCTAAGGAATTACTTTAGTATATGGGTATGAATAGTTGTGCAAAATATAATGAAACTGTTACTGTGTTTAGAGTGTTTCTAGAGGTTTCAATAATTCAGATTAGCAATGACAGTTTCAATAAACTTTTAAGGAAATGTTAATTTCTTTTATAAAACAGCCCATGAAAAAAAAACTCACTTAAAACCAGTTATTTAAACACTTCTCTGAATCTAAAGGCCTGAAGAGGCTGGAGATTTTTGAGAATTTCTGAAATTTCTGTCTGAATGTGAATTATTATGTGTATCAGATGGATATATGAATTATAGTGTGCATTAGATGTATAGACCATAATTTGTAAGGATACAGACCCTTTCCCCTCTTTCTCATAAGACCCACTGAAGCTGGAAAAGAAGTATAGTCCTATCTCCTGACAATCTGAGACAGTTAATTCCAGCGCTGACCTTATTTTCAGAGACTGGCTTGAGTTGTTAAAGCACTTACTAAATAAAATTGCCATTTCCCTCTTCTTGGTATCTTTTATTCCCTACATCATCTGTTTGAAGAAAATTATTAGTCTAATCCTCTACTGTAAGATTCTACCTGATGCAGTCTTTTAGGTAATGGATCTAAGTGAAATTGCATAAATTTGGAATTTGGACAATTTGGAGTTCACAGATTGACTTAAGCTTGTACCCACTTTTACAAAAACATTTCCCTGACAAGCATTGAGTGATGAACAGAAGTATTTTTTCCAAATTAACAATGTAAAAATAATTTAAGGAACAACCTAGTGAAACCTCTCAGAAAAATGTAATTCCTATCTTTTATTTCCTTCAACAGTCCTGCAGAACTTCACCAGTGCGTTTCAACACCACCAGTTTTCCCAGAGGCTGCAGAACAGCCTGAAGAACCCTGGCATTGACCACATATGTATGTGGCTGATCTTATTGCTCTGGGACATGACCAATTTCTGTATTTTATGTGCACCTTTTCTTCTGGCATTGGCCCATTGTGTTTTGTGTGATCATAAATAGTTTTAAGGTGTTTTCCAGTGACTCGGTACAAAAGGTTCATAGAATCATAGAGTATGTTGAGTTGGAAGAGGCCCATGAAGATCACTGAGTCCAGCTCCTGTCTCAGGACGCCCCAACAATCAGAACATGTGTCTGAGAGTGTTGTCCAAACACTCCTTGAACTCTGTCAGGCTTGGTGCTGTGATCACCTCCCTGGGGAGCCTGTTCCACTGCTCAACCACCATCTGGGAGAAAAACTTTTTCATTATACCAAACCTGACTCGGCTTCATGCCATTTCCTTGAGTCCTGTCACTGGTCACAAGATTGAAGAGATCAGTGCCTGCCCGTCGTGACTGAAGCTGTAGACTGCAATGAGGTCTCCCCCTCAGTCTCCTTTTCTCCAGCCTGAAGAGACCAAGTGACCTCAGCTGCTCCTCACATTGCTCCCCTCCAGACCTTTCACCATCCTTGTGGCCCTCCTTCAGATGGTCTTTAATGGCTTAATGCCCTTTTTATATTGTGATGCTGAAAACTGTCCCCAGCACAGGAGGTGAGGCTGCCCCAGTGCAGAGCAGAGCAGGACAATCCCCTCCCCTGCCTGGCTGGCCATGCTGTGCCTGATGCACCCCTGGACAGGGCTGGCCCTCCTGGCTGCCAGGGCACTGCCTGACTCATGTTCAACTTGCCATCAACCAGGACCCCCTGGTCCCTTTCTGCAGTGCTGCTCTCCAGCCTCTCATTTCCTAGTCTATTCACAACACACCAACTATGAAATGTTGTTAAATTGATGTTTTATATCAGCAAACATACTACTAATTCTCTGTTAGAAGTGAAGCATGTCAGCAATATCAGCAGTATCTAGGAATACTAGTATCTAGCATCCAGATAGACAAAGGAGTTAAAAAAAACAAACACCTTACCTAAATTGCTCAGGCCTGATTCAAGTGCTGTAGAAAGGCCACAGGATGGTTCTTCATTTCATCCATGAGAGGTTGAAGGAAGCAACAGCCCTCTCCAAGCTGCTAACTGAAAGAGCATCTTGCTCTGACAGATAGCAAGCCCTACTGTTCTGTCTCCCTGTGCCTGACCTGCTTGAATAAAGCAGCTTTGCAGTTCTCCCCTACCCTGGTGAACACACTCTCTCTTTTGAGGAAGGTGGCTGTTTTCTCCCCATCTAAGGGCCCAAAGCAGCAATAACTCTGCTCTTTGCCTACTCCCCTAGAAAGCCACTGTGCTCCAAGCAGTGCTCTTCCAATTTCCACTCCCCCTGCTCCCAGCTTGGGCTGATCTATTGTAGACTGACTGCTTCCTCTCTTACCACTTTGACCTACTAAGTGCTCTGGAGCAGTGAATCAGTAAGCAGAGATAGTTAAAAGTAAGCTTCAATATAGAGCAAATTGTACAGCATTAAAATATGCCCTTAATAGGAAACATACAGCCCTCCTACGAGAGCAAAATCTTTGGCTTTAACTACCCCAAATAATTCTGTCCATCATTTCTTCTCAATAGAAGGAATGGACCAAGTAGAGGTGCTTTACCTGGACGATTTAAAAATAAAACTCAGAACTTTTCTAGTATCACCATGGAAAGTCATTTTGTGTCTCTGCAAAGAAGTATCAAAATGTAAATTCAGCAGTATTCTTAGAAAAGAGAATGATTTCAAGTTAAAAGTATTAAAATAAGCAACAGTTACAAATAAACATTTTAAAATTCATCTCTGATGGATTATCTTCTCCTTGTCCAACTCAGACACTACTTAAGCAGAAGGTGGTAACTAATACCATCACTATTCACCAAAACATGCCAAGGAACTTCCTAACAGTATCTTTCCAACAGCAATAGCAGCCGAAAAACTGCATTTCTCTGGGAGCCTTCTCCTTGCTACATATGGTTGCAATACCAGTGAACCAACATCCTGCTTCTAAGAAACATTTCCTGTATATTTATTGGGTGTATTCCAATAATTTTGTATTCATTCAGCATGGCAGTAAGTAATGTCCTCTGCTTCACATCTGGATTACAGAAAAAACTTCTGGTAATCACTGAGGTTTCAATCATCTACATATGCCTACAATCAAAAGATATAACATCCAATCCCTAATCTGTAGAAAAGCCTTCCTATGGACTACAAGGTATGCACCATGCTCCCACCCCCTGTTCAAACATGAGCTGTGACTGCTATTTGGGGCCCACCTGTTGTAGCACTGCCAAGCCACTGCAGCATGGGCTGCTGCTGGCCAGCTGCACTCCCCCCCACCCACGAGTGAAGGAAGCACTGACTGCTGGTGACTGTAGCGATGGTAGGTGATGGGGTTACCCTGGCTAAGTGACAAGCCAGCTGTGCTTCTGGCTCACTGAAGCCAACAGCTGCCCTCTAGCGATGCAGATGCAGCAGGAGAGTTGGAAAAGTTATTCACAAAACAATAACATTATTTTAACTTCATTTTCTACCAGCACAACAGATCAGAACCACAACCACCTGAACGTGGCTTCTGGGCAATTGCCAGCTATGACCTGAAGGCCCAGCCCAATGCCTGCATGGAGCAGACCTCCCAAAGTTTTTGAGAAAGAGCAGCTGCCTGGGAACAACCAGGCAGTCACAACTACCCTTCTGCCCTGAGACAGTGGGGAAGAAAACCGTTCACGTCCAGAGCTGGCAGAATTGCGCCGTGGTTCTGTCACACAGCAGTGCCTGTCAGACAGTACCAGGGCTGGGTGGCAGCCTGCTACACTCACCATCACCTGCCTGCCATCCTTGCCCCTTCCCTCTTCTTCAGCTAGTGTAGTAGACGTGAAAAAACAGAGTCTTATTGCGGAGCAGGGAGTACGAGTTATCAAATTTCAGCAGGTAGATGCCCTCGCCCGGGTACTCATGGCTGCCTGCCTGTACCTCCCGATGGCTGTTCCTGCGGTACACAGGCATGATCTCCCCATAGCGGTTCCGCAGATAGCTTTTGGAGCCCCGCTCCACATCACCTACAGGGGACAGTCCTGAATGGGAGAGAGGAGACAAGTAAGTAGGCCAGAACCACTGCATGATCCAGAAAAAGACCAACAAGATCAGAATGCCACGCAGACATGCAGCTATATGGAAGGCTAACGGTGATAACATTACCCAGAGCATCTCCTCTGACCTTTCTGCAAATAATTCCCACAAAGTCCAGTCTTCCTTATCATAACAAAGGTCATACCAAGAACCAATTCTCTTGGTATGGATTGTAATCTCTTGGACTACTGATGGGACAGTATCTACTAGCCCACCAGCCCACTTTCCTCTCTTTTTTAGCTTACCTTTTATACACCTCACTGCTTTTATACATGCAACAGCAGTCCTGTGATACAGTCTTGAAGCACAGAGAGGCAGGAAAGCTCTTAGCTGTTACCTCATAGTATCTATGTCCTCAATTCACTTCCCCAAGAGGATTCCTTGTAAAGGAACCTACCCCTGCTCATAGGGCCTGCAGAATTCAGACACGAACCTCCCAGCTACACTGCTCACACATAGACTGAAGCCACAGAACAGGCAACACTACTGTGTATTTCCCAAGTACAGTGACACAGGTAGCAAACATTTAAAATACAGTCAGAAGGAGCTAGTGATGTACTAGGGAAAAAATGAAAACAAGAAAAAGACAAAAAACAAGAAATCCTCCCCCTCCACTCACCACCAGAAATTTCTCAGTCTGAGAATCTAACAAAAACAGTCAGGTTAAAATTTCAGACTTTAACCTTTTTATCAGGTAGAAGTTGACTGAGTGAATTCTGATTTTATTTTTCCATGTGTTCAATTTTAAGTGTTCTTGGAGAGGACAGCCAAGCAGGAAGGGCCAAATGCTTTCTTATCACTCTAACCAAGAACCCAAAAGGCTGCAGAGATAGCAAATGGGCTGACTAAACAAAGTAGATGGAAATGGCAGCATCTGACATACTCCCAGCAGCATGGCAACAAGCAACACAAATTAACCTTTATAAGATGTGCACTAACCTTCAATTTCCTCGTCCTCCTCTTCATCCTCCTCATCACTGGATTCACTGACCTGAACAGTAATGGCAGTGCTAGTAACTGTGGTCCAGTCAAAATAGACTCCAAACCCAATGTCGTAGTCATCCGTAGCAAACTCCCAGCAAATGCATTTCCCATCAGGATGGGTTGGCACACGGACTGTCACCACCTCGCCTCGCTTCACCACCATCCGCCCATTCTTCTCCTTTCCCATCTTGGCTTTGAATTCCTTCATCTTCTCTGTGGTCCACATGGTGGGTGCAGCCAGAGGTGGAGGCTGAGCTGAGACAAGGGAGAAGTTCACAGGCTTACATGACTTTTCACTACTGGCAAACTATTACCTGAAAACAGTGAAGCTATTTCTGGTAAGGAGCCGGCATTCTGGGGCCTGCTTCCAAAAGCCCCAGATGTGAAGTTTTTCTGACTCACTAGCCAGGAGCTCAAATTTCCAGCAGGAATTAGAAGTTTCTCTAGGACAGTCTCTGCTCTTCTAGCCAAGGAAGACACTTAAAAAATTACCCAAACAAAAGTTCTGCCTTCAGGACTCACCTTTTCTCTGCTCCCCAAGGAGGTCTGCAGTCTCCAGCTCAGCTGAAAGGATATCCACAGCACCAGTGTGATCTGACTGAATCATGACTATATCCCCTACTCCCTGAGGTACATGGTAGTTGGTCAATCGAACAGCTTCCTGCACAAAGCACATAAGAAACATTGTCACAAAGACCACTCTGGGTAAAAACTCTCTGCCTAGATTTGAAACAACTCATTAATAACTCAAGCATCTTTAGGAAACCAAGTCAGACCTGCAGAAGCTTCTATTATTAGTTTAGGCTAGCTCTGAGACACCTCTCAGCATTTGTTTCCCCCACTGCACCAAAACCATGAGCTTTGAAATCAAATGCTGCATCAGTGTCACAAATTTCACTCCCCTTGGTCTCCCAGGGAGTCCTGGGCAGGCACATTTTTGCACTTGCATCAGAATTAATTGCCACACCTCAACAAAGCAACAGCCTTATAGATTTAGCCGACTATTGTTGGAAAAATTCCCAACACACAATCTCTCTAGGGGAGCCTTTCAGCTGTGTGTGCATCTAGACTACAGCCACAATCAAACTGCCATTGCTGCATCCTTGTTAGAAGTGCATCTGGTTCACTAGGGCCTCCCTTCTCATATATGCTAACTCACAGGTCCTGAACTCCGTGTCACTTGCACAGGTTTCCCTGACTCTATCTGTAGGGCAAACAATTTCACTGCTCACAAGAAGAAAGAAGGGACTTTCAGTTCCCTCTTCCGTAAATCCACAAGAATGGAATTTCCAGAAGCACCAGATAAGAGCAGAAGGTGACAATTACCTTGAAGCCTCAGTGAACAAGGAAGCAAGGACCAAGGACTAGCTGAAGACACAAGAGGGATTTTGCAAATTAGAGTGATGCCATTTATCTCCCACTAATGTACAGGAAAAAATGTAACTGAATCTATGTTAATACTACTTTTATCTTAACACAAGAGCCTCAGTCCCACAGTGGCAAGCATAATAGTAGAGTGGGAGAACTGTTGCTGCACTTCTGTCTTCATTCTCAGACATAAGAAACAGTCATCTACCTTTTTGAAAGACTGGATTTGGTCAGGCAGCTTCTCTTCCAGTCCAGCCACTCTCTGGTCCCCCAGAGTGCCAGTTTCTTCCTTCGAATGCTCTGTTGTGTCCGCCCTCAGGCGTGCCCCAGCCTGTGACCTTTTGGAGGAAGAGAGCAGTACAATTCAGCACTTGCACCAAGGGCACAGCCAGCAGAGGATTCACTGCTCTGGAACTCAAATTCAAATGAACTGAAGGAACAAGCTTCTGTGGTCAGCACCTACCAACTGGACAAAGAACCCCTGCCCACCCCAGTCCTGCCATCTCTGCATGATTACTTTCCATGTGAGCCATGGGGAGCAACTTCCATGGGATACTCCATATTTACCATCCTTTAGATGGCAGAAATTCACTGCACTCACCCCACAGCATGCTGGCTCACCAACACTATACTAAGGACAGACATCAGCAGCAACTTTTCTGCCCAAGAAAGGACAACTTTTATGCCAGTTACTGCCTGGCATCTGCATACTGCCTCAGAGGTCAACTGGATCGGTGAAAGAATTCAGAACAATTTTGACAGCCATCCTGAGAATGCCATCTAAGTAGCCCATTATGCCTTTCCTACTAGCAAACCCAACAGATACAGGGAGCACCCAGGTGTCTTTCTGCCATATCCAAATACACTCCACAGGTAAGCAAGCAGTAAGACATACAGTGGGCAGCACAATAACTTAAGCAAAGAGGTCCGAGTACTGCACTGCAACAAAAGAAAATGGACATGCTGAAACAATAAGAATGGTACGTAGCAGGAAAAGAATGGGCAAGAAAGGAAATGTCTCTGGCATTTATTCTCTGTTGAAGGTTTTCTTCTAAACTGTATTTTAAAAATTGCTGCATGTTGTCTATAGGTAGACTTATAAACTCAAATGAACTTATGCCAGAAGTGTGTCCTCTGTAATGCTCTCATTAAATATGTGAAAATTCTATGAGAAGCAACCTAGTATTAAATAAGAATAGAAGTATTTGCACTTTTGAAAATCAAAACCTTCTGACAGCACTATAAAGCCAATGTCCACTGCCTTGCTCTAAAGGATCAGAAACATGAGAACACAGCATTAGTGGGAAAAAATGCATTTCTTCAAATGTCTCCTTTCAGAAATGAGACATATTCTCACTAACAAGGAAGTAGACTATAATTTGGAATAATTAAAAATAAAATAAAATATACACAGCTCAATTAAGACACATTCTGCATCCACAGAAAAGACCTGAACAGGGCAATTGTGGCTCTTTTCAAACAGTTACTCCTATGGCACTACAGAATTTATCCAGAAACAAAGGCATTTTTTACTTCTCTCAACAGTGTGATTTCCTTTCCTAGAACTGGCACGATAGACCAGAAGGTCTGTAAGAACAACTGAAACGAGATGAATAGCAGGTTCACAAAATGGCAGCATATGGACAAGATAAGGATACTTGGTGGGAATAATTTTTTAAAGGAAGAATTCTTAGACTTCAATGCTATAATTTTCCAGCCTATTTGCATTTTAGTTTAGCAGTTGCACGAACACACCTAGATAGGCTCTTTGGTCATTTGCTACCATAGGTGCACACACCTGCTCAAAAGGCTCTCTGTCAACACAGGAGCTTACAGGTTGGGAATTTTTTCCTCTAGATACCACTGATACCTAAGAGTCTCACTGAGAGATTAGGAAGAGCTACACAAGCTTTACAGCAGACTTACAAAGAGTTCAGCTGATTCCTTCTCACACAAACCTTTTGGACCATCTCCATCCCTTTCAAAGAAGATCTAAATTAAGACAAATTTAATAGGTAATGTCCACAAGTATCTGTCATCTACTTTGGCTTTTTTGCTCACGGTCTGTATTAATCTATTTAAAGAAAATTAGAGGATATACTAAAAAGATGGAAAAGCTCATTTATAGTCAGGAAGTCTGATAGAGATGTCAGCAGCATCAAACCAAGATGGCACCAAACTGCTGTTTTGGTAAGAAGGGTAGTTTGATGTGGGGTTTTTTTTCCTGGATTTTTGCATTTTTTGGATGAAGCTGTGGTTTACCTACTGTAATTAACTCACACATTTCTGAAATTGTATCCTGTGCAACAAATGTATAATGGCAAATGAAACTGCACTGCATAGTATTAGTGCTTGTAGCCAATTAAATTACTTGGCCACAAACACCACATGCCCAGCCAGTACCAACAAGCAAAACATCTGATAAGAGGGTTGATCAGCAGGATTAATGGAGAGACACAGAAAACAAACAATGAAGAAAAAAGCCAAAACGTTGTCAAGAAAATAGTAAAAGGTGTTTTCTTGCACAGCTTCCACCAGATTTGCAGACAGTAGGCATGCTCAATTATTAAAGTATCCTCCAGATAGGATATAGAAAATTTCCCCCTGAAAATGTACTAGCTCTTATAATGGATTATAAAACCACACAGGGTTCCTTTCAAGCTGAATGACTCTGTGATTTGAATAACTGAGCCACGAACTACATTTCACAAGCTTTAAAACAACCTTAAAGCCAGTAAGAACAGGCCCTCCAGTACTGATCCTGGTATATACTGTCCCAAAGCAGACAATTCAGTCTCCAGTCCCTTCTTTTCACCTGCACAGAGCAAAGTGCCATACGGAAGAGGTCACAGGAGTGAAACAGACTGTCATGCATGTGGGCCACAACACACAGAAAGGTTTTCCTACCCGCTCTGTGAAGTACTGGATTCCAAAGAATCAACTAGCTGATCTGCAGGCTCTGTCTTTTGAGCTGAGTCTTCATTTTCTAACAACAAACAGAACATAGGAAGAGTTGGTGTTTATAATACACTGACAGGAAAAAAAACTGCAGCCAGCACTCAAACACTGACAAGGTCACACAGCTGTGGAACAAAGACCTGTGCCAACCAGTTTTTCGTGTTATGAGCTGTATCCAGAACCTTGTGGAACAAAGAGTTTTAATGGCCTCGACCCTAGGAAAGGGAGAACAAAACCTTCGCATGTTTTTGGTGTAAAGCCATTCTCAGAAGCAGGGTTCATTCAGGAGCTACTAATCCTAGCTTTAGAAGGACAGAACAAGGCCAAATTTCATCACGTAAAGCTGAGCTGACAAAGCCCTGGAAAAAGCAATCGTGCAGCAGTTCAGAAAGGGCACTGAGGAGATGGAAATTCCTAGGTCGGTGCTAAAAGGACCGTCTATAAAGATGGCTCCTGGTCTTCCCCGAGTCTGCCAAACTCAGGGAAAGCTCTGTCCCCACACGGCTGCGGTAGGCGCTGCACAGCCCTGCTCGCCGATCGCCTTAAGGCCGCCGACAGGGCACGGACAAGTCCCAGCTTTTGCAGGCTGCTGGTGCCCCCGGAGCCGCTGGCCATTCCCAGGAATCAGGGGGGAAGGAGACAGCCCCAGCCCAGGGGCAGGCAGCCCCCGGCACAGTCCAGCTCTGAAAGCACAGGCCTCCATCGATCCCCGCTCTTCCCGCTGCCCCGGGAGGAGCTCTCGCTGCAGCTCCGGGCGCCCGGGGGCAGGTGAGCCGCGCAGAGACCGCAGCCCGCCCCGTCCGCTCAGCCCCGGCACCG
>WBNO01014634.1:36265-91959 GCA_013400575.1 Peucedramus taeniatus | reverse complement strand
GGAAAGAGCCGAGCGCGGCCGGAGCGGGGCGGCCGGAAACAGCCGAGCGGGGGAGACGGAAACACCCGAGCGAGTGCGTGTGAGCCGGGCCGCAGGGAGATGGTGGCGCCTCGGTGCTCATCCCTCAGCCTCCCCTCTCGACAACGCAACCAATCAACATTTAGTTCTGCAGAGCCGCGGGGCGCGGGCGGCGTTGCAGGCTGACAGCAGGGAGGGAGGGGCGGAAGGGAGAAGGGAGAACCCCCAGGAAGCGATGGTCGCCAAGGTAACGGGGTCCCGGAAGGACGCGTTGCCGTGGTGGCCGGGGATGGAGCGATGGAGCCGCGCCCGGGGCCCGCGGGGCCTGGAGTGGCTGAGGCCGAGGGCGCGGGGGGACCGCGCTCCTTCCTGACCTGGAGCGCCGAGGAAGTCGCGGAGTGGGTGGCGCAGCTCGGCTTCCCCCAGTATGAGGTGCGGGGCTGCCGGTCCGGGCGGGATCCCCCGCCCTCGGCGCCGCCGGGACCGGTGGCCCTGAACTCAGCGTGTGTGTGTGAGCGTGTGAGGGCGGCAGGGGGGCGGCAGTGGCAGAGGGCGATCCGCCTTTCCCTCCGCTTCCCTGCCCAGGAATGCTTCAGGGCCAACGGCGTCACGGGCCGCCGCCTCATCCACGCGAACTGCTCCAGCCTGCCCGCCATGGGCGTCACGGACTTCGGCCACATGCAGGTGCGCCCGGCTGCGCTCCCCGAGCTCGCTGCTCAGCACGGCCCCCGGCGCTGACCCGGCCTGCCCGGGCAGAGCGCTGATTCAAAGGGAGAGCCTGAAACTGCACCACCGAATTGATAGTCATCGTTTTAGAGTATAGGTCTGTTCAGGTCTTTAGCTGGCTGCAGATCTGGGGCTTCTTCTCTGGGGCACCATAAGCGCTTAGCCTTTCTTTAAGTGTGTGTTGCTCTCTGGCCCCATAAAGTTGCTTAGCAAGATGCATGCACCCTCAGAATTTATTTTAAATCATTTTCCACTTACTGATTTGTAGAACTTATGAAAATCTATTCAGATTTAACCTGCAGCAATTGAGCCACTAATCTCAAGCAGCAAAAGGGCCACTCGTTTTTATTTCCTTCTTTTACGCTTTGCTGGACACAAACAAGAGCTCTGTCTCTTCCTCATTTTATGACCATGTAATTGGTCTTTTTCCTTTCAAACCTACATATTTTCTTATCTAACACTGATAGTTAAGGCTGAATTTTGGGGCTACAGTCTGGCCTTCCAAAGCTTCCTAAAAGTTCAGAAAATCAAGAAGTTGACTTCAATTTCATTACCCTCTTTCCTTCCCCTAGTGGAAACCACAGAGGGACTGCATTTACACAGCCAAATTATCTGTTTTGCATCACAATTTGAAGTTGCTTTCACCAGAAGACACAGATAGAAGTTCAAACCAAGAAGAAAGAAGCTCTATGCTCCAGTGATTAGAATATTAACACTGTTTATTTTATTCTACAATACCAAAATGCAATTTCACCACAGTTTTGTCTGGTTGCACAGTCTTAACTGTTTGTTTGAAACTAAATATGCCACCAAAAACATTGACTAGTGCCCTGACTTTGCCTGTTGTTTTGACAGAAAGGTATCAATTTAACACTAAGCTTTTCAGACAGCAAATTGCACGAATATTTCTGGCACAGGCAGATAGAGACTATAGTCATTTGCGCTTTCCAAAAGTGGAAGAATTTTATAGGCTTTGTAAGCCTCACCCTTGTATTGGGATATAGGGATTATGTATGGTGTTAGTTCAACTGCTGAGTAATACTGGGCCATGGGTTAGACATATCAACTGTAACCCATTCTTCCTCTTGTAGGAACTGAAATTCCTCTAGATAAGCAATAGACAGCCAGGACACTGCCACAAGCTTGGAAGTGAGACTGTCTCAGTAATGTTTTCCAAAGCTTGAAAGTACAGTGGGAACATCTCAGACTTCAGTGGAACCTAGATGTTCTCAAAGGTCATGCCCTATCCTGCCAGTTATTTGTGTTTTAAATAACTTTATTTTGGCAGAATCCAAGTATTCAGAGCTCTGCAGAATGTGACCCTTTGGGTCTTTCAGGAAGTGTTTACTAGAGCAGGTGAAAAGTTAAAACCGTGATTTCCCAACAAGAAATATAAACGAAAGGCTGTGAGCAGTCAAAACTGATACAGTTACTATAGAAATAAGAGTGATAGCATCAGCTCAGTGAGATGGAAACTGTTTGCAGATATGGGGAAATGGCAGTTTGGTAGAGAACTACACAGCTAATTATGTGGAAGCTATGCAGCGTGGACAAATGTCATTAGTGCTGGTTCTAATCCCACTGTACTGGTATTTTAAATATCAAAACCACTCAAGATAAGAGTCTGGTGTTCTTTTGTTATCACAAAAAGTATTCAGAGTCAAGCTAAAGTTGGGGGAAGGTTTTGAGCAAATACTGTGAAAGATTAGTAAAACCTTGCAAACTGTACTTTGAAGCTTCAATCAAATTAGATAGCTAAATTCTCAGAAGTTGCTTCAAAAACAGTGGTAAGGCCCTGCTCACTCACAGTTCCAGGTCCAGCTGGCTCAGACAACCATACACTCATCATTTTCTAAATGAACGATATTTTTTTATAATTATTTTTTACTCCTTTGTATAGATTGTCATTTGCATTATAATTTAACAAACAGTGATGATTTTGCATTAAACAGGAGAGACTGCAGTTCATTTATCCATAACTTGTGTGTCCTTGAAGCGCAAGGATGAAAGCAGAGCTATATTTATGCCACTAAGAGACCAGATGTGATGCCATCCCTGATAGTACATCTGGAGAGAAAGTGATTCACTGCTTTTACAGTGTCACATGGAGCGTACAGATTCAGATCCCCCTTGTGTTGCAACGTCAAGCATGAAACTGTACCAAAATTCAGAATATCACTTCTTTTTCCTGCTGCTCTGATATGGAATGGGTGGTTTCAGCTGTTGCCCCATTGTCTTGGTTTGAGAAATGAGAATTTCTGGTGTTTCATCTTGTATTTCAGGAAATTTCACGACACGTGCGAGAGTTGCTGGGGATTGAGGAGCCTCTCTTCAGCAGATCCATTGCCCTCCCATACAGAGACAATATGGGTCTCTTCCTAGAGAGAAAGGCACCAACAGGAGAGAAAGCAGATGCCCTCACTTTCTCACAGTTTATCCAAAAAGCAGGACTGGAGCCCTATACTACAGTTCCTTCTTTGCAAGGATCCCAGACCATGATGGGTGTGGATACTCTCCCTGCATCACAGAACATGCAGAGGCAGAATTAGAGATTCATACTGCACTTTTGCCTTTGTAAGAAGCCCAGCAGCCACAGCAGACTGTACCCTTATTGCCTTGCAGATTGTTCAAGAAGGTGCAGTTCCACCTTTTCACAATTACAAAAAACTGTGCATTGTACTGCCACTGCAGTTCTTAGACATTTTATTACACCATTCCCACATTGTCTCTTTTCTGCAATACTTCAATTGCTTACAGGAACTAAGAGAAGTGGAGGTTGTAGATCAGACTGTACCATTGTCTGTCTTTCACTTCTGCTTCACAGTTGATTAAAAAAGACCAAAAACCCAGACACAAATGATTGATAAGAATTTCCCAGATACTCAAGTGAATAGATTTCTCTCAGGCTTCAGTGCCTGCAGATTGGGCTTGCTCTGAAACTCAGATGTAAGATAAATGGCATATCCAATAACTGATGTACAGGTGTGGCAACAGCTGCTGTCAGCAATCATAATTAAGCAAAGGGTCTAGGTGCAACATGCATAACTAATCCTTGGCCTCACCACAGAAATGATTTCCTGTGAGGCAAAACCAGGCAGGCAGTGTTTTATCATGGTAAACAGTACTGAAACACATGATAGATGGTGTCAGAAAGTACAAAAGAAAACTGAATTAGAGAATTTAGGGAATAAAAATTGCTTTGTCCAGGGTGGATTTGGACAGAGTATCCAGTTACCTGCTTTTTCCTTGAAGGACATATAGTTTGTGGTGGTAAGGGTGGGGTGCATTATCACCAGCAAGGACACAGAAGTGCTGATGAAAGCCTGGCTCAACAGAACGAGCACTCCTGACTAAATCATTAGTACATTGTCAGAATTCAATGGCTTTCTCAAGATCCCTCATGGGGAATTAAAAAAAATACAAAAAAAAAAAGACTGGGCCTGATCGTGTTTAGTTTGTTACACCAAAGCTGCAGCCACTACAAAATAACTGAAATTTGGTTTTATAATTCAGTTTTGTACTGAAGCTGCAATAGAAACACAGTGAAATTGAAGCAGTTCATAGGCTAAGAAGACTATGTAATAAGAAAATTCAGACAAAAAAATATAAAAAAGCTCAGGCAACCAGGGATAAGCAAGTTTGCTGAGCAGTGTAGAGAGTGAAACTCAGAAGAAAATGTGTGCACAGGGTTATGGCTGGAATAGTTTAAAGAGTCTGAGAGTTAACAGCGCTGGTTCTTGCACCACTTAGTCCCATGAAGGGGCTGGGATGAAATCTCAGCAAAGCACTCCTCATGGGTTTCATTATAGTTTATGAAGATTTAGAATCATACTCAGCATTTTCCTCTGGAATTTCTGAGAAACTGTTGGAAGCAGCTGTGGATAATGGAGACTTGTCATCCGGTATCACACTAGGCTCCACTGCAGCTAAAGTGAAAGAGATCTTGGTGCTGACCAGCCCACATTGCTTTGTAGGACAGTCTCCAGAGGGTGCCTGGTACAGTAGAGCACCAGGCATCAGATGGCACCAGACAAACTCTCCTAGCAGCTGGCCAAAGTGAGACTTTCTAGTGGCACAGCTGTCAGGTCAAATTAGGGGAAGGTTCTGGGAAGGGAAAACAAGTGGAAACATTTACTGGCAACAACTGTCCAAACCAGCTTGCTAATAATGTAACAAACAGTGGTTTCCTTCATTGTATGACTACAAGACTCCTTCTTGGGTCTTTGAGAAACCATCAGACTCAGAGACTTAAATATAAAATGTTGCAGGCATCATGTGGTCAAGTGAAGTAAAACTGAGACTAATGACTCTAGAATCACAGAAGCACAAGGTTGGAAGAGACCTTCAAGATCGAGTCCAACCCATTCCCTGACACCTCAACTAAACCATGGCACCAAGTGCCACATCCAGTCTTTTTTTAAACACATCCAGGGATGGTGACTCCACCAACCTCCCCGGGCAGACCATTCCAGTACTTTATCACTCTTTCTTGAAAAACTTTTTCCTAATATCCAACCTATATTTCCCTTGACACAGCTTGAGACTGTGTCCTCTGGTTCTGTCAGTTGCTGCCTGGAGAAAGAGACCAACCCCCACCTGACTACAACTACCCTTTAGGAAGTTGTAGAGAGTGATAAGGTCACCTCTGAGTCTCTTTTTCTCCAGGCTAAAGAACCACAGCTCCCTCAGCTTGTGTTCCAAGCCCCTCACCAGCCTTGTAGCCCTCCTCTGGATGCACTCAAATGTCGCAACATCCTTCCCAAACTGAGGGGCCCAGAACTGGACACAGCACTCAAGGTGTGGCCTCACCAGTGCCGAGTACAGGGGAAGAAGGACCTCCCTGCTCCTGCTGGCCACACTATTCCTGATACAGGCCAGGATGCCATTGGCCTTTTTGGCAACCATGGCACACTGCTGGCTCATGTTCAGCTGGCTGTTGACCAGAACAGTCCTGCAAAAGCAGGAATTCTTTCCCTCAAGCAGCTTTCCCCTGTCTTAATATCCTCAATAGTCCAGTTCATGAACTGTCATAAGATCATTACCCCCAAGAAATGTCCTCTCTAGATACTCCCATAGGAATTTTTTTTTGCCAATGTCCAAGTCTTGATCAGTTGCTTCAGACAACCCTGATAAGTAGGATCTAGGGACAAAATAACTCTGTCCCGGTCTTCTGTTGCCTATTATATCATCTAAGGCAACTCCTGAGGCAGAGATGTGGTCCTAAGGACAACACAGAGTTCAGCACCTTCCAGACCAACGAGGCAGCCCATGCTTTATCTGAGATGAGGCAAGTTGCAAAGCAGAGACAAGAAGTACCTCAGCATTCAACTGTCCTTCTCCTCTTGAGTAACTGAAGAGGCAAGATCTTTGCTGACAAAACTCTTGCACACAAAGCTGGGCAGGAAGGTTTTTGCTCTGCACGGATGAGGCAGCATTCAGGAAAGCTGAGGTCAGTGCTTAGTTTCAGTGCCTTCTGGTGAGGCAGATTATGCCACATGATGCTGTTCAGGCCTGCATAAAAAATGAGCACCAGCTATTCATGGAATTTTATTTTTCTTGCAGGATGAACAAAAATCAAGTATCAATTACCAGTGTGCACACAGATGTGAAGAGATATTCTCATCTCACACTGATGGGAGGAATCACACTGACAACCAGACATGTTGGGTTGAAACTTCTGATGTAGGATCATTTTAGCTGAAGGATGCTAAAATTAATAGTAACAAGTCTAATATAGCTTTATTTTATGTAGCTCACACTTAATTGAGTAACCAGAAGTCCTTGACAGGCTGCATATAAAGCTGTACAACCATTCAGCCATGATGGCAAGGTGAGTACCACGGGTGCTTCAAGCACACTCAGCAGGGCACAAATTATAGGGTGGTTGTTCCAATGTTTCAGGGCCCCTTTTGTAGAAACAATGGGTTAGAGTCACATCCAGTGGTAAAACCCAGAAATTGCAGGTTTGAGTCCTGCAGTAAATCCTGTAGTGAAAGCGTATGGTGAAAGGTGCTCTGTGAAGTTTTTTTAGGCCACATGTAAGTTAGTAAGTTAGCAGCTTTTATGGTGGTTTGCTCAGATGCTTTGAGTTCTTTTAACTCTAAGGGAGTTGTATGAGTTCAATGCAGTATGTGAATATTTTGTGTGTGACATAGGGCCACCCATGACATAAAGCTTGTTTGCTCAAAAATTGTTTTTGATAAATGTATAAATATGTGAAAATCTTGTACAGGACATGTGCAGTTGGAATGATTTTCACTGCGCATCCTGACCAGAATAAAGTAATGCAACTCACTGACATCTCAAAGATAGCGTCAGAGAGTTTAATTTCTTCCTGAGTTTGGTCAGAGTTTCAGGCTCTAAAATGACATGGTTCATTTTTCTTGAGGGGAGGGATGAAGGTGTCAAGGCTGTACACAGCAAGAGACCAAATGACAGCAGATGGACAGCATGTGTGACAGGAGGCAGCAGAGGAACACAATGTCCTCCCAGGCCACCAGCTGAGCATTATTATAAAAGCATGTAAAGCTCTGCTTCTGCAGGGCTATTGCACTAAGCAAGGTGAAAGGTATTCAAAAGCCCAGAGAGACAGCAGAGCTGACCAACCAGCACCTCTAGGCACTGGAACACATTTACCTGTGCTCTGTCACATGCAGGTGAAACATAAACCATTGCTACCAGACTGGTAGCACTGTCTGCCTGCCCAAAGTGGCACAGAGGGACTTTGGTGGCTGCCCATCACTGTTCTTAAACAGCAAAGGGCACCAGCAGAGTGACACAAAGGAATAAATATGCCAACAGCTCAGCTGCCTGGCCCAGTCCTTGCAGGCTGATTTAAAGTCTTTAGCTGAAACAGCTGAGCCTTGGGATCTGGCTAGTTTTCACGATCTATAAAATGCTATTTAATAAATCCTGTTTCTTCTCTTCCCTGAGATGATTAGAAAGAGGATTTTATTCCAAACATCTCCCTGGAGGACCATTCTCCCCATTTGTCTTATCTAAGAGTACATAGGGTTATATGACTTTGTATGCAGCCTGTAAACGACATCTGTTTACTCAATCAGTATGAGCTACATAAAATACAAGCTGTATTAGACTTGTTACTATTAATTTAAGCATCTCTCACCTAAAATGGCCCTAGATCAAGGGCAATCTTATCAATTTGTGCAAGTATGTGATGAGAGGGAGTGAAGAAAGGGACCCAGACACACTTCAGTGGTGCCCAGTGATGACAAGGGGCACTGAACACAAACTGAAATATGCTGGTCCATCTGAAGACACAAACCCACCTTTTACTGTGAGTGTTGCCAAATTCAGAACAGGTTTCCCAGAGACACTGAGTCATTGCCAGCTGTGATGATACTGAAACCCACATAGCCATGGTCCTGGTCTGCTTGTTCCAGGTGATCCTGCTAAAGCATGAGTGGACTAGATGATCAAGAGGCCCTTTCCAACCCAAATGTTTCAGTAAGAAAAAAAAAAAACAAACACCAACAGGAAAAAAAAAAAAAAAAAAAAAAGTTCATAGTGCAGCAGGGAGGCTGGAATCCAAATCTACTCTCATGTTTGTGTGACCCCCTGTGGTGGCAAACTCTCCTACAAACACTCTAAAATTAATGCATCTGTGCTGATGGCACAGAAGGTGTGAAATCAAGGTACTGCTGCAAGCAATGTCACTCCATGGTGACGTACACTGTGCTTTTCAGAACATTAAAAAACATCCTGCAACTCCTTTTGTGGGAGGTGATAAATTGCTCAGGATTAACACACAAGACTGACAACATGCTTAGTGGGGGAAGAAAAGAAACAGCCCAAGGAGAAAGAGACAGCTTTATTTACAGAATTGAAGTGAGGTCTGAAAGGATGAAGCCAGCAGCTGTCCGAGGAGTTGTGTTTCTCAGAAAGTGCATTTCAATCCTTCCTGGCATAACACTTTCTGAGAAAAGAGCTGCTGGGTTTGTGTCAACTGAGAGAGGTCCCTGCTTGCTCTCCATCCAACCCATCAGGACTCTGACCACCTCTACACTAGATATTTCCCTGATAAAGGGATCTTCCAAATCCTGCAAAGTGCTAGCAGAAGGATACTGGTAGAGGTTGCTGTCCTGGCTCGCTGCAGGAGTTCACACTCCTCTTTTCCTAGGGTGAGCCAGAATATAAAAAAAAAAAAAAAAAAAAAAAAAAAAAAAAAAAAAAAAAAAAGCAACTGGTCCTTTCCCTCCCAGCACTTTCACACAGGGAGAACATGGGCCAGGTAGGTTTTACTCCAGCCACAGCCATGATTAGTGATGCCCAAGCCAGCCTGACTGTTACAGAGACTGGTCAGCACTCTCTGGTGAAGAGACTCGCAAGTGTGACTGACACGTTCCTCTTGCAAGAACAAGCCCAGGCACCACCCAGAGCAAACATTCACCTTGCTGTGCCCAGCAACTTCCCTCCATATGCACAAGTGATGCCTGGCTTACAGCCAGGTCAAATACAATCAGATTCCAAAAAGAATCAACCCTGATGGACCAGTACCATGGTTTCGCCAGCTACATTTCAGTAGCTGTCTTCAACCAGCCCGAATGCCACAGCCCCACAAGCCACGGGCACCCACTGTCACGGACGAACGTTGATCATGCAATGAGTAGTAACAGAGCTGCTCTGCTGGCACTGAACTGGGTTTTGCAGTTCCCCCTCTCAGTGACAAGGCGACGGCCAAACAGGCTGTTCCACAAGTGTTCAGTTCTTCCACCGGATTTGCTAAAAGAGAGAACAAGAGATGACTAACAGCAGTGCTGAACACTGAGCCCTAGGGGCCAACGTAGTGACTCCCAATTCCTGACAAGGACAGCTATGGCCAGAGTGTGCCTTTATCAGTATAACCATTCATTCCTACCCTGAATGCAACCCCAAACAAAAGATTAGCTTCCCAGCAGGGATAGAAAATACACATGACAGCCATGCCCCTACACCTAATCTCTGTTTCTGGTGAGAGTGTCTGGAAGAAAGAGTAAGCATTTCTTACCATGTTGCTGAGAATGCTTTGTATCTTCTCTTCTTCTGCAGAGCCCCGCTCCACCTTGCATTTATATGCTGTCAGCTGGATACGATCCTTTAGATCCCGGTAGGTCTAAGATAAAGGACAAAACTAGCATCCAGCTGAGAGAAAGGGACATTTCCATGGTTAGATGGTGTCCTGCAGATGGGCAGGGCAACTCTACAATCCCCCATCCAATTCCCAACACAGAACAATTTCACATCACGAGTGCTAGAAGCCACTTTCCTGGCTCATGGACTTCTACTGGGAACCTTATCATTTTTCCCAGGCCACGGGGATAAACAAACCCCACCAGGCACATGACAGAAGTGGCACACGGCAAAGAACAGAAAAGCTAGAGAGAAAAATCAGTCCTCTGTCCCATCTCTTCACACAACAGCAATCTACCTCTATGACAACATCATGGCATTTGTATTTGGTAGCAAGGTTCAGCCGGGTCTCCACATCTTCCACCAGGCGCACGTATTCCTGCAGCACCTGTGAGAGACATAAGAATGTCTCAGCTGCCTTCCGTAGGTATGTCCTGCCTCATTCCCTCACCCCACTCCCAAACCTCCTTTCAAGGTTGCTGGTCACACAGAGTTGGCCCCTTCTTTAGGGAACAAGTGACCTCAGCAAGACTGTTCAGGATCCCAGAGGCATTGCTTACAAAGCTCAGAATCACAGAATAAGCCAAGTAAGAAGGGACCCACGAGGATCACAGAGTCCATCTCCTGTCCCAGCGCAGCACCATCTTCAAGGGTCAGAACATGTGCCTGAGAGCATTGTCCAAGTATTTCTTGAATTCTGTCAGGCTTCATGCTGTGACCATTTCCCTAGGGAGCCTTTTCCAGTGCCCAGTCATCCTCTGGGTGAAGAATCTCTTTCCAATATCCAACCTAAACCTTCCCTGACACAATTTCAGGCCACTGCCTTGAGACCTGTCACTGGTCAACCCTCCTCTTCCCCTCACAAAGTTGCAGACTGCAATGAGATTTCCCCTCAGCCTCCTCCAGGCTGAAGAGACCAAGTAACCTCAGCTGCTTCTCATATGGTTTCCTCTCAAGGCCCTTCACCATTCTCATGGCCCTCGTTCAGAGACTCTCTAATAGCTTTATAACATTCTTATATTGTGGCACCCAAAACTGCCCCCAGCACTCGAAGTGAGGCTGCCCCAGGATCCATGGTGCTGCTCTTCAGTCTATCATTCCCCAGTCTGTCTGTACATCCAGGGTTGCCTCATCCCAGATGCAGAATCCATCACTTTCCCTTGCTGAACTCCATTTAATTTTGGTGACTGCCCAGACCTCTGATTTGTTGAGGTCTCTCTGCAGAGCCTCCTTGCCTTCTAGGGAGCCAACAACTCCTCCCAGTTTTGTATCACTTACAAATTTGCTTAGTATCTCATCCAGTTGTGCATCCAAGTCGTTTATGAAGATGTTGAAGAGCAGAGGGCTGAGGATGGAGCCCTGTGAAACCCCACTAGTGACCAGTCACCAATCTGATGTCACCCTATTTACTGTAATCCTTTATGCCCAACTCATTAGCCCGATGCTCACCCATCTCATCACTTGTTTATCCAGCTGTCTGGTGGACATTTTGTCCAGAAGGATACTCCGAGAGACATCAAAAGCTTTACTGAAATCCAAAAACGTTACATGGAGTGGCTTCCCTTGATCAACCAAGTGGGTTACCTTGTCACAAAGGGAAATCAGATTTGACAAGCAGAACTTTCATGAAGCCATGCTGGCTGTGACCAATGACCGTGTTGTGCTCCAGGTTTCTCAATACCTCCCAGAATAATCTCCTTCATAACTTTACCATGCACTGAAATGAGACTAGCAGGCCTACAGTCTCCAAGGTCCTCCTTCTTGCCTTCTTCAACACTGGGACATTAACCAGCCTCCAGTCATCTGGGATCTCTCCAGATTCCCAAGACCACTCAAAAAATCATTGAGACGTTTTGTGATGACATCAGCTTGCTCTTTTAGGATTCTTTGATGAATCCCATCATACCCCATAGATTTCCAACTGAAGTAGCAGATCCTGCATAGATTCAGGGTCGACTGGGAGTTGATAATTTTCGCAGTCATTGTCCAACTCAGGGCACTGAGACCCACTTGAGCCATCATCTGTTTATAAGGTGACCATCCTCATCCTGTAATGGGCCAATATTATCTCTACACTGCCTACTGCCATTAAAATATTTGTAGAAACTCTAGTTTTTGTTCCTCACAATTCTGGCCAGCTTCAACTTCAGTAGAGCTTTGGCTGCACAAAGCCAGTGGCAAGCAGCATCTCTGTATTCTTCTCATGTCATTTGACCTAGCTTCTACACCTTCCTTTTTTATCTTATTTCCAAGAGAAGATTACTGTTCAGTTAAGATGGCCTTCTGCCTTGCCTGCCTGACTTTCATCATTTGTGAATTGCCTGCTCCTGTACCCTTAGAAGGTCATGTTTAAGAAGTGACTGATGGACCCCACTGCCTGCAAAAACATTTTCCCAGGGGACCATACCAATTCCCTGAGCAGTCTGTTCTCCTCAGGTCCAGACTTGAGGTTTTGCTGGCACTTTTCCTCCTATCAACAGAATCTTAGGCTACCTCATTCCTACAGATCAGGTTAACCATTGCCAGCCAGATTAAGAAAGAGAAAATTTAATGTAGCAAAGAAAGGTGGCAACGCACATGGGAAGAGGGTTCCCAGCCAACTTTGGCCAGCTGTCTCTCTTGCAGTCAGAGCTAGGACCTAGCCCTCAGTACCACCCACACCTTCTGTTGATGCATGGGTCCCTCAGCTGCATGCTGTGCCCACCTCACAAAGTCAGAAGATCAGCGAGCTTCTCCTACTTCCAACTAGGAAGCAGCTCACCTGAGGAGTCATTCATACACCAAATCCCAACAAAGAGCAGGATATAAGCAGGGGTTCCTGGCTCACCTGCACAGGAGCATTGTTCCTCTGCAAAATCTCCACCACTCGGTGGAAGCCAATAGGTGCCTTCTTCTTGGTGTAACCCAGCCAGTTCTGAAATGAGAACCAAACCTATGTTAACCCAAAAGGACAATCCCTACAGCCACAAGAAAATGTGTTTTTTTTCTCCCAGTGCCAGCAAAGTATTCCACAGCCACCACATGTACCCCATGGCAGAGCCCTTCACGCAGTGGCTGGGCACAGGCTGGCTGCAATCCCTTTGGTAACAGAGCCCAGGGGCAGCCCCCTTCTTTGACCTTACTGCTGCAGCCAAGCCAGGCCCAGCAGAGGTCTCAGACAGGGAGAGGAGCAAAGTACTGCAACACTCTGCAGCAGAGGTGCTGGGCCCTGCTGAACTAAAACCAGTCTGTCCAGTAACTCCAGAACAAGCCAGCTATCAGTAGCAGATGCCAGTACTTGGGACTGTGTCCCCAGCAAGGCTTTCTGCAGCTCACCTTGGTGGTGAGGAGGGCATCCACGTCACCCCAGGCCCGCAGCTTGGCACGGGCTGCCAGGGCAGTCAGCACATACTGCTTATCAGGAATCTGCAAGGCAGAAAGCTGCAGTCAAAACAGTAGCACAGCTCAGAAGGTCTGTGTGGGCTGGACATGAATGGTATCTGCCCCAGCTCTGTCAGGACCTACACCAACACCCAGGCAAAGAGGCAAGGTGCTGCCTGATGCCATACACAGCACTGCAGAGACTATGAAGTGGGGATTTGCAAGTGCTGCTGCAGACAGGGTACATCCATTTAAAGTCTCCACATGGCTCCTAATTGCCTTTCTGAGACTTCAGAAGGGCCCTGCTCAAAAAGGATGCCATGGTCCCCTCCCTAGTTCAGTGCTGAGCCCCTCAAATTCCTCCTACTGAACCCCTTCATTACATACACTTTGTGCATGTTTTCAGCTAGTGCTGCCACAACAGGGGAGACTCACGCACCTTAAATGTTTTCTTCAGGTTGGTGGGGCTGCTGAACATGCCCTAGAGAAAGCAAACAAATCAGTGCAAACTCAGAAGGGCAGACCACAGCAGGGGTTCAGACACCTGTTATAAGGCATCTGCCTTGCACAGAATCAATCTTCTTGAGATTTTACTGCTTTTTGCTCATGTTAGCGCCAAGGAGGAAGCAACTGGCAGAAAAGAACAACTATCCCACCCCATTAGCTGTCTGGTCCAGTTTCCCTACATCCTCAACTGGTCCACCTCCAGCACTTCCAACACCAGTACCACGCACCTCAGCCTTGTGGGATTTACAGTGGTTTCTAGGAGGCAACTCCCTGACAAACTGTACCAGGTTGAATGTCTTAGAGCACAAAATTCCAAAATGGTGCCAGGGGGCAAAGTCTCTCTGAGGGATGAAATATGATCTCTTTTTTCCTTTTTCTCCTTAACATGCCACAGCTTGACCACCCCACATATTGAGGGCTACAAGGATGAGATGCAACCTTATCTTCTGCTACATCATCCTCACCTCAGCCTCTGTGTAGTGGTAGAAACAGGAATAGAAGAGGGTGGTCACTAGTGGCATGTTGAGAATTGAAGCCTTGCGAGGATATTTCCGAAACAGCTCTGACTGCCCAGCCGTCTCCAAGTGCCGATCATTAGCCTGTAGAATCAGGAAGACAGACAGGGAACATGAGCCAAGGTAACTGCCTGTTTAGCTGTGGGATAGAGACCCAGAGAGAGGGTTGTGACAGCAATGTGCAAGCACAGCCCCAACATGCTATCAAATCTCAGATCTGGTATTTCACATGTGCCTGGCACAGCTGAATAGCAATTACAACTACACTAGCAGGCTGGTTAGACCCAAAGTGTGTAAGTTAGAGACAGCAAGAGATCTCACAGGTAGTCCCAGCCATCTCCTGACCAGCAGAGAAGATTTCATACCTCAATGATGATCTGTCGCTCCAACAGGGTATAATGGTCTTGGACATGGGAGGTATCCTCAGCTGAAAATGGCAGCCTAGCCAGACATGAAGGAAAGAGACACTGTGACCAGCTCTTAAGTACAGAATCCTTCATTTACTTCTAAGTAAATGCTTCTAAGCTTAGAAGAATTTTTTTTCCTACCAAACAAGCTCCCATTCTTCCCAGCTTGAATGGCTAGTTGGTACTCAAGTTCCTGACCCACTGCCCTCTCCAACTGGCTTTCTCCTAGACAGGCTCCAGTAAAAGACACATTACATGGCGCCTCTCACAGAATAACCTAAAGTGGATGCTACCAACTTCCTCAAATGCTCAGGCACCCAGACTTTCATCCATCAAATTCTGAAGGGTCAATGATCAGAAAGTCCTTTAAAGCATCCTTCCTCCTGAATAAGCAGCAAAAGCTACTGGACTAGTGATCATCACAAATGATTCCTCTCTGGTCTACATTGTATCCACAACTCTACTCCCACTCCGCACTAAGGGAAAACCGACATCAGCTCTCAACCCACATAAGCCATGGCACTGGCAGAGAGGTTTAATTTTCTTCACTACCACCTTCTGTGAAGAATCCACATCCCTCCCCTGCTTTTGCATTTTTTCTTACCCAATGCAGCCTTTCAGAAATTCCCTCCTTTTTTCTACATCCTGGATGTTCAAATGCTCCCGATACTGAGACAGCTGGACGGAGAGGGGAGAGAAGCAGTCTGTTCTCATGGATTTGGGAGACACAGTATTTCAGAGGGTCAAATGGGGACAAAAAGCTTTTGCCTGATTCCCACACACTCTGCAGCCAGCCTCCCCCCCTGCAGTAAGGGAGCTTATGTTCCTGGGAATACTCACAGCAACTTCCTCAGTCCTGTCTAAGAACCTGCAAAAGGGAATTAGCAAGCATTAATCTGGAGGCAGGTTCCTAGCAGTGTGTTCAGCCCTGCCACAAGATGGATCAACAGCCTTACCTGAGCAGATCCAGAAGGAACTTCTGCTCACCCGTCTCCCTGAGGAAATGGATCAGATGGCACAAGGCCACCTGCCGCACCTCCAGCTCCCGAAACAAGATCTCTTGAGAGAGGGGAGAGAGTTTATGTACAGGTGGGTAAAGTAAGATAGCACTACCAAGCAGAGGGGACTTAGCACAGCACATGGAGTTGAAAGCCATTGGCAGGATTCAACAACCTTATCCCATCTCAAATCACAGTGTTGGAGGCTGGAGCACAGGAGACCCCAATCACCGAACTGACAGCTGAATTCACAGCCATGTGCTACCTCTACAGATACACTTTCATTCATCCCATCACCACCACCTACCACTGCTTAAAGCTCCTCTCTGAAGCCTTTGTAGGCATCACCATTCCCCCCATCTCCTATGTTACACTTGCTACAAAAATATTGCATGCTTAGTAAAAAAGCAATACTCCAGATGCTCTCTTTGTAACTTGCACCCAGTGAAAGAATTACCCTCTCCATCCTTCACTGAAATACCCTATAGAAATCCCAGCCCCAGTCACACTCACCTCTCCTTAGCGTCCGTTTCAGGAATATCAGGACCTGTGAGCACAGCCAGACAGCTCAGAATTAAGACAGACAAACAAACAGCACACTGGTCAAGGCCTACAGAAGTTTTTGCAAAGGGCCTCTGAAAACACAGCTCTTATAGCACTGAACTTAATTCTGGTACCCACAACACCCAGGACAAGCAGTGAGCCTGGGCCACAGCTGCCTAGATTCTTGCCTAAGCTCCTACTCTGGAGTTTAGATAAATGAGACCAAAAATTACAAAGGAAAACCTTTGCATGCAAAATCAAAGGAATTAAAAGACCCAGATGAAGTAAGCTCTGACACAATCCCATTTCCTGTCTGATACTTTAAAAGCCAGAAAAACTGGTGAAGCCCCAGATCCCAAATGTCAGGTCCCAGATCTTCTGTGCTGAAACACACAGATTAAACCTTGACCTTCAAGAAGTAGTTGCAAAAATCTGTAAGGCTGACGGATCAGATTCCTTGTTATTAATATCAATTCTGCATTGAATTGCAGAATTGCAGAGTGGCAAGAAAGACAGCAGGAATACAGAATTTCCCTGTCTTTAGCTTTGACACTTTCCAGTAACTGTTTGAACTAAAGAACACCCCCTAGTCTTTCAAGACCAGGTGGCCGGCTGACTGTATTCTCACAAGCACTCTCTGCGGGGCCACCCAGAAGTCCCAGCCCTGTACAGCCCCAGCAGGACTTACAGCTGTAATGACATTCCCATCATGCCCTGCCACAGCTTCATCCAAGAGCACCAGCTTGTCCTGCAGCGAGCGAAATCTCTCTAGAGAGCAGACCTAGAGACAGAACAGGAAGAAGTAGGCATGTGGGATATGAGACAGTCCTCAGGCTGAATCCAAGGTATTATTTATTCCTCTCCCATAAGCCCTTCAGCAACATGAATAACCACCCTCCCCAATGACTGGAGAAATTCTCATTTAGCTGAAACCACATGCCGCATAATCCCTGGAAATCTGCCCACAGGGGTTGCAGTCAACCCTCATTACCACCCAGTCTGGGACAGCAGACAATGTACATTCAGCACAAACACCCTTGTAACAAGACAAAACTTTCCTGTACACCACAAACCACTAGCCCTGACAGAAGGAGGGAACTCTGCAGGGCCCTTTCCACAAAGGAGACCAGAGAAGTAGAGTCGCCACTCTTTCTCCCTTCTTCTTACACCATGTCTGTGGCCTCTCTCAGCCTTTAGTTCACCTCAGCCTTCGAGGAGACATATGCACAGTGAAACCACTATCTCCCTATGTGTTCACTGCACACTGAGGCAGCTGAGACTAAGATTACAGCTCCAGTGAAACCATCTGTCTTCCTCCCTCCATTTACCACTACATGAGAATGGAGATAAAGCCCCATCCCCTCAGATTTTTAAAATAAACCCAGTCCCAGGGAGCAGAAAGGGTAGAAAGGGACACAGCAGTACAGATACCTACTGTCAGAGCCTTGCTGAGGGGACAACTCAAGTAAACAAAGCAACAAAACCCTGAAGTTCTCCTGCTGCTCCTGAGCTAGTGTGATCCCAGCACTGCCACCTGGCAAAGTAACAGACAGGCAGACCACCATCCCTACTAGGTGCAGCAAGCAACACAAGATACGTTCCTTGCTCCCAGAATAGCCAGGAGCACAGGAAAGTGTAAAGCATTTTGGGACCACCCACCCTCCATCTCTTACAAGCAGGTAGGAGTGCAAAGTCCTTACCTTGCCCCTCTGCATTCGCCTGACTGTATCTTTGGGGCTCCAGTCACTGCTGTAATCCTGCCACAAGAAAAATAAAGCACTCTTAAGCCTCAGATCATTTTAGCAATCTCCAAGCTGCGTTCCACCTCTGCTGCATCAGTGATGGCCTACATGTAGCTACTCACACTTATCATTCAGCTGCTCCAGGAAAGGTGTTAGTAGGATGTGTATGTACATTTTTCAGGTGCAAATGCTGAGCCCTCAGACTCTGCATATGCTGGTGTGGAGGGAAGCTAAAGGCTCATTTGTTAACACAGCATTTCTATTGCCTCAGTAAGGTCTGTCATCATATCCTTTATAAGAAGTGCATTGCATCAGGTTGTTCTCCTTGCAAACTATGTTGCTTTCAGGACAAACAAAATACATGCAAAACAGACTAACCCAAAACTGAAGGGCAAGGAGCCAGTTTCCTGTTACAATTCAGACAGACTTCTGCTGGTGAGCCTTCCACAGCAGCGTGGAGAGCACAAGGACAACAGCCTCAGGCAAGCACCTGGGGAGTCGCACAAGTCAAGGACAATGTGACAAGGGCACTGAAGCCTGGAGGAGGACCATCTCAAGGTAATATGCTACCACTGCTGCAACGACCAGAATTTTCCCCCTGCAGAGGGCAGACACTATGATCTGAAGCACAGATAATCAGTGATGGTGGCCTGAGCCACTCCTAACTCAGACACCATAAAGTCATCTAGGTCTCTGTGATGAGCACTCAAGCCAGTAGCTGCATTTCAGCTTTCTGCCTCAAAAGGCCCAGAAAAAGGAAGCAACAAGAACCACCTCTGAGGACACTGAATTTTAAATCCATTGAAGATTTATTGAAAGCCCAAATCTAAGGATGAAAGGTCTGACCCAGTCCTATTGGGAAACCTCTACACATGAGTCTCTCAAAGCAATGTATAGCTGAGTGCCAAATATCCTGAGCACCAGAGATCCCTCCAGCACCTCTGGCCAGAGGCAGCTTCTCAGCCTGTCACTATCAAGATGTTCATCAAAAGCTGACACTAACTTTCCTTTCTTTGTTCCACCCCGCTTACACCACCCCCATTTGCATTTGAGAAGCTGTATAATCCTTCTCCTTCCTGTTTCACTGCTTCTGCAGGCCCAGAACAGAACACAACAGGGTACTCTTGTTTCACCTGCTGCGCTTTGAGGAAGTGCTGTCTGTTAGGTTATGTCATTAATGGCTAATCGACAAAATAGACCAACCTGGGGAGGATCAGATGGCCAAGGATAGGTGGACCATGAACCCTAGCAGCTCAAGGATACAAGTGCCAGCTACTGGAGAAGACTGGGGTATGGGATTCAGCTACAAAACAAACCAGATTCTAAGACCAGCTACTGTAGGGACCCATACAGTGTGTGTATGTTCCACTACTAAAATTGGTCAGACAGAAAGGAAGCTCAGGATCAAGCTTGAGTTTTATGTATTCTATTCATAAAGGCATTGGTATCTGTCTGTGTTAATCCATGCAGACAGCCGTGGTAGTATTGTGCATGCCTGTCTCTGCAGGGAATATAGGCTCAGCCCTGTTACTGCCTGGACCTAGGGACATGGGACCACAATCTCACACCTAGTAAGAGGAATCCACCCAGTCCCAAAATCCTCTAGATTCCCTAACACTTATCACTGCATATCTGGTAGACAAACATTCCTGCTAATTGAAACACTGCCTCCGCACAACTCCCTCTGTGTTGTCCCAGTGATTCATGAACAGGAAATTTCAAAACTTTCATATTTTAAAAAATGTCAAAACCACATGTGACGTCAGTTTATCCGACCCAGCATGAAAGCAGCTTACAGACAAAGCACTATTTTGAAATCCTTTCCACAAAGACTGCTAGGCTATTCATTAAAAGGAGTAACCAAAACCAAGACCCCCAGCAAAGCTCTGTACTTCTGAGCAAAAGCAGAGAACGCTTAAATTACTGCAAGGCTGCATTTTGCAGTTCCCTGTCCTATTCCCTGCATTGCCCTCTTCTGTCTGAAAGAGCAACTAATCACTTCCCATGAAACCAGTAGAGTAGGAAGTTCACTAATCTCAGTATACAAGCACAGGCCGCTCACCTTGTACTCGGCTTTCGGTCTGCGCAGCTCTGGGGCATAGTTCTTTACTCCCGTGTCAGTGAGGGCTGAGAGGGAAAGGCACAGATGAGTAGTAGATAAAAATCCTGATTCACATCCACTTCCAAACCCATCCCTTTCTTGGTTTTCATGGCAGAAAACCCAAACTTAAGCACCAAATGGCAATACAGCATTACTCTAAAACAAACAGCTGTCACTTGTATGTAAGTAATTACCTTAAATCATCATGCCAATTCTTTAATTTCTTTGAGTAAAGAACAACCAATGACTGAACTTTTAGACAGCACGTGATTCAGTTTTCCTTTTTGCATTATAAGGCAGATGACACTTCCTTTTTTTTTTTTGGAAACACTTTGTTTCAAGTAAATCTGCACCCCTCCCAGAATGAGGCAGGAACCCAAAACTTACCATCTGAAAGGGACTGGAAACTTGAGAGTTTGTTTCGTCCTGAAATAAAAACAGTGATGAGACACTGTCCCTTCACCAGCAATATCTCCTGCACAGGGAACATAAGCCTAGACTGCAAGCCAGCTTACTGCAGCTATGCCCCTGTAGAACAAGCCACCCTGTACAGTGATTCACACTACACCAGCACAGCTCGGGCTCACCTGCTTACATTCTAAGGCGCTGAAGTTGTCTGTGGCATTGCAAGCCATACCACACTCCATCCCTATCTGCTCTCTTGGTGCTGATGCCAGGAGAGGTTAGACCTGAATTCACCCATCTACCTGCAGAGCAGAGGCTCAAGGACATAGCACTGCAACATAGTCCATAGCAACATGGACAGCTCCATCCACCAGGGCCGCAATTTGGATGCCTTTCTTCATCACCTTATTGTCATAGTTGAGAGTAAAAAACACTCCAGAGAAAGAGAGACAAAGTAAAAGCTGTTTTGTTGTCTTGCCGTGTGAGAACAGAGCTGAACTCTTGCAAGCTGTGTATGTTTGCCCACAGCCAGCTGCACAGCTCCCCCCATAACCAGCTAGGCTGCCACTACTGCTATCATGTGTTTGCTGAAACAACACCAAGAGCAGCCGGCAGAGCTCCAAATAAAGGATAATCAATCTGTCTTCTCTAAAGAACTGAAAATCAAATGAGGGCTACATGGGTCAAGCTAGTCCCTTTGCAGCCTGCTCTTTTCCACCAACCAAATGGATTGCCACAGTGCTGTGCTCTACCTTGCTGTTCTTTGGAACCTGGATTTTAAGAAGCTGTAATCTACAAAGCCCCTTCCCACTCCACAAAAGCATGTGATCTACTGCACAAGACAGTCTTCAATTTCTGACCAGTGAGCAATACACTTCCACCCTGAGGAGAGATTGGAGCCTCCCTGTCTTGCAATACACTTCAGATTAAACAATTTACATAAGATAACACATTGCCCCTTGACAGTCTTAAGGGAAAACACATTTGTCAGTATAGTATATCATGAACCTCACCTTTGAACAGGCTGCTTAGGGAGTAGGAAGAAGCTTGTTTGGGAAGAGCAGCATAGGAGGAAGAGCCCTTCTGTAGGCTGGAGTCTCGGCCATCCAGGGAGCTGGTGCTGCCAGAGGCTGTCTCTTTGATTGACCAGGAGATACCTGTGTGCAGACAGGTCATTTTTATCTGAGAAAGAATGTAAAGAATGATCTTCTGGCATGGCACAAACATTACCAGATGTGTGCTGGTCAGTTCCGCACTAGCACATCTTGATAAGTCTGACCCTCAGCACTAAGTAGACACAGTGCATCTCTCCATGCAGAATTTCAAACTGCTGTTTGTTAAGCAGTGGCATGCTATCCTCCAGAAATGACTGGTTTCAGCAACACTGTACAGCTGGCTATAGCTTGTGTAAAAGGAATACATAGACACCCCCACCTTTTATATATTATTGCATGGGGCAAAGCATAGTCCTTGTTCTAAAAGTACAAAGCAAGATGAGAGGCCCTGGCCCACCTCAAATTGCAGGAGCCTAAGAGCATGCTTTCCTGAACACTGAGGACTAAGATAGTTTTCCTTTCCACACAGACAAAACAGCTCTCAGTGTGCATATGCTGCTGGCAACAATGCATGTCTCCCTCCTGCCTGTTCAATACAGTTTCCCCTTCTTTTCACACAGCTGCACAACACACATATTTTAGGAACAGGATGATAGACAAAAAAACACAATAGGTAAAGAGACCCTGGGTGGGAAAAGAAAGCAGAGGGAAGAGCTAGAGCAAAGGAAAAGAAGCTCAGTCTTTGAAGATCCTTTGGGTGATCCATTTGTAAATTTTCATGGTTTGACAGTGGCTAGCAAGTGTCACAATTCTGTGGGTCATGAACTCCAAAGCACAGCACACAGGATTATGTGTGAGCCATGAACTCGCTCCCATCATCAACAGAAACACATCTGCTTAATGCTCACAGTTCCCTTTCAAATTTCAAGTGTAAGAGTCATTTATAAACACACATTAAACCTTGGATATCTGCTTAAAGTGCTGTGGGGTCAAACCACAGAAACTTTAAATAGTGCCATTTCAGGCAGTGATGAGAAGGAAATAATAACCTAGAATCTCACAGGCCACCTAAGCAAGATGAATATCAGTCCGTAACCATCAAAACACCTGCTCTGAGCTTGGCTGCATATTAGACAAAACACAGTGAATTCCCTCCACTTGTGTGCACTCCTCTTTTTTACACAGCTTGGGCTTCTGCTCACCCTCTTTTCAGTGGATCTGCTCAGGTAAATCAAGTACTCACAATGTGACCTGGGAGACTTGAATCAGATTAGATATGCAGAATTACATAGCAAATAATACTCCTGACTTAAGTGACTTAAGCAGCAATTTCAAACCCCTTTGTCCCAAGGATAATTTGCAGTACTTCTGCACAGGTTCTTATTATATTATATTATTATTATTATATTATTTTTATATTATTCTTATATTATTCTTATATTCTTACTTCCCACAGGTTCTCCACTCCAGCTGACCCTCTCGAGGTCATCATCATCATCATCGACAATATCCCGAAGGCTGTTCACTGCCCGTTTGGATTCCTTTAGCTACACACAAAAGAGTGACCTTGCATAAGGACCATCAGAACAGCAGAATGCACTTTGTTTCCTATTATCATCAAACTTTTCCCAAAAAACTTTGAATACAGCTTCTTCAGCTTCCATTGCTTCTTCTTGGGATGGTATTTTAGTCCCACAGCAGACACAGGAGCCCTTCCTCACCCCTGGGAACCCCAAGGAAACCTATATGGACACGAACAGCTCAACCAGCGGGAGACCCAGTTTGGTGCGTGGGCGAGGAACCACGTCCTAATGAGATTTCGGACTGGCTACTGTGGAGGGAGAGACGGGAACCCTCGGTACCCTCCGCAGTGGGCAGGGGGTGACAAACCACCTACAGAACATCAACTCTCCGCGATGGGCAGGGCCGAGACCCGGGCTGGGACGGCTACGGGGGCCCACCCGGTGAGGGTGTCTTACCGGCAGTACCGGGGTCGGACCCTCCCTACCTGCGAGAGCTCGTCATCCTCATCGTCGAAGGTGAAGGCCCGGAACTTGGAGCTGTGCCAGTACTCCTCCTCGTCCGCCCGCACCCTGCTCATCTGCAACGGCACCGCGCGGCTGCCTCAGCAGAGGGAGGGAGCGGCTGCCTCGGGGGTATCCCCGCTCCCGCTCCTGGCCCACCGCCCCCGGCTCCTCTCTCACCTCGCCGCCCCTCCCGTCCTAGCAGCGCCTCACAACAGGGCAGGGCGGGGTGGGGCAGTTGCGCGCGGAGGACGCCGGGACATGTAGTTTTTTCGCTGGGCGCAGCGCGGCCGCTCCTCCTTCATGTACTACGAGTCCCGGCGTGCCCCGCGGGCCGCATTTACTTGCCTTCGGACTACCAGTCCCAGCGGAGCGGTGTCTGGGCCGGCAATCGGGATCGGGGCTCTGGGAACCGTGGGCTGACTCCGGGAACTGCGGGCCGGAGGGGACGGGACGGGAGCGCCAGTGCTAGCACCAGCTGCCTGCAGTGCGGCGGAACCAACTAGCCGGGCGGAACCAATAAGCCGGAGTCGCACCGCGGGGGCGTGCCGGAAGGGCCCGCGCCGGGCGGAAGGCGGGAGGCGGCGCGGCGGTTCTAGCAGCTTCCACGGGCGCTCGGAGCGGAGGCGGCAATCCCGGTCCCGATGGCCAAGTGGGGGGAGGGAGACCCGCGCTGGATCGTGGAGCAGCGGGCGGACGCCACTAACGTCAACAACTGGCACTGGTGAGCGGGGCGGCTGCTCCCAGAGCCGGGCGGGAGGCCCCGGGCGGAGGGGCCGCCTCCCGTGCCCGCCTCGCGGACTCTGCTGAGGCGGGGGGGGGTCCGGGCTGAGCCTTTGCGGCGGCCCCCGGCTCCGTGCGTGTGTGGCGGGGGGCCCGAGCCGGGGTGTGCTTGGGGGAATGTGTGGAGGTGGCCTGGGGAAGAAATCTCTGTGTGTTTGTGGTGAAGCGGGGCAGGAGACAAGATTGGGGAGCAGTGGATAGTCCCAGTATGCAGTGTCAGCCTGGCCTGTCCCGGACTGTCACCCTGCTCGGTCTTCCTGCAGGACAGAGAGGGATGCCTCCAACTGGTCCACGGAGCGGCTGAAAGCTCTCCTCCTGCCTGTCAGGGTGGAGGGTGAGGAAGGGACGTGTGAGGTGACAGAAGTGAGCAAACTGGATGGGGAGGCCTCCATTAACAACCGCAAAGGGAAACTTATCTTCTTCTATGAGTGGGCTATCAAGCTGGCGTGGACTGGTGAGTGACATGCACCCTCCTGCTTCAAGGTCAGATTCATGTATGATATCAAGGGTCAGGATACTCATCTCATTTGGGAAATAATAATAAAGGGAAGCATCGTATTTTGATACAATACAAGTTTGCTTTGACAACAACCAGAGTAAGAAAGGTTGATCTGAACAATATTATAATTGCAGGCACCTCAAAGACAGGAGTGAAGTACAAAGGTTATGTGGAGATTCCTAATCTCTCTGATGAAAATGACATCGATGAAGTTGAGGTAAGCAAAGCTGGATGTATGGAGTATGCTAACAGGAATACTCACAGCATTAATATTTCCTTCCCTGTTACTTTTCTTAGAACATTGTAGATTTTTTTACTGTTAGAGACTGCTTAAGTTAATAGGATCAAAGAATGGTTTGGGTTGAATGAGACCTTTAAGGTCATCTATTACCAGCCTCTCAGCCATGAGCAGGGACATCTGTCACTAGACCAGGTTACTCAGAGCTCCATCCAGCCTGGCCAACACCTCCAGAGATGGAGCATCCACAGATTCTCTGGGCAACCTGTTCCAATGCCTCACCACCCTTAGAATAAAGAATTAGAGTAAAGAATTTCCTTCTAATTTTTAATCTAAATCTACCCTCTTTCAACTTACAACTGTTATCTTTCATTCTGTCACTACACTCCCTGGTAAAGAGTTGCTCTCCCTCATGCTGTATCTTTGTCAAATGAATTCCTGTCTTCTAGATTCAAAAGGCTCTGTAGCACAAGGCACACACATACAGTACTGTTGGCTGAGAGAGGGGAAGTGAAAGATGAATAAAACTGCAAGGCTGTTCATGAAAGTTTAGCCAAAGTCTGTGATGTTGCATTAAATAATAAAAGAACTGCACATTTGTCCTTGTTAATCAGTGCTTGTCTTTGTTCTTTGTTGTTCAGATCCTTGTCAGCCTTGCTAAAGATGAGCCTGACACTAACTTGAAGAGCCTGATGAAGCAAGAGGGTGCAAAGAAAATTAGAGATGCAATAAAAACTTACATCAGCACTCTCAAAACGGGTATGTAACTGAGAGGGAGAAGTGTTATGGGAACCCATATGGACTAATTCTAAAGAAGGGATGGGGTAAAGGGAGGAGTTGCTCACTCCATCTCAACAGAAAGGTGTCAGAGCAATAACAGTAACTTTGGGAAGAAGCATTTCTGGCTCTAGACAGTATAGCACAGCCCAGAAGGATTTGTTTTGGTGGTAACACAGTAATAAACAGTATTTTTGAATTTATGTTTTAAAACTGAGAATGCCCTTCATATCCTGAATCTATAGAGAAAATTAAAACCAGTAAATCATGTTGGTTACCCCAGTGACAGTTACTGCCTGTGGCACAATCTGGCCTTCAGTTTGCTTACTCCCTCAGAAAGTGATATCTTCTCCAGTTTATAGTTTTGTTTGGTTTTTTTTTCTCTTGCCACACTGGTAGAGATATGTAGTGTTTCTTGGATTTTAGAATAATCGATGCCTGGAAATTGCTCTGCAGGTTTTGTTGGTGTCTTTTAATGAGCTGTCTCAGCATCTGGATCAATTTTTTTTTTGAAGTTAAATCTGAGTCCAGCAGTTGGAGTTAAATCAATGTGCTTTAGTTGAGTTTGGCTTTCCTCTCAAATATAGGCTGGGAATGCTACAGTTGATTTTTATATTTATTTACCTATGTTACATTACATGTCCTAGATATGCTGGGTACAAACCACCACTGATTGCTGTTTTTCCAGGATCAAATTTCTTTTGGGTTTTTTTTTCAGTATTGTGTACTGTATTTTTTTCAGTACTCTTGGTTTTTTTTCAGGCACTGTAGTGTTCAGGCTGGGAGATGCAGTCACCCAGTGAAAGATAAGAATGCTAATCAGAAAAGTCTGTATGATCTTGTGGGCTGCAGTAAATGAGAATAAGTGGGAACCAAGTATTGCAGGATACAGGTTTATGCACATATGATAAAATCCCGCTTTCTAATGGATTTTTGCTACTCTGAACAGATGAAGAGAAAGAAAAAGGAGCTAAATGTTTTATAATTGGTAAAAGCAGAAGTGACTGAGCTGGAGAAAAAGCAAATGTAATTCTGAACGAGGCTGAAGGTTCTGATGGAGTTAAAGAAGTGTTAGTGCTGCTGGACAGGGCACTGGCGAGGCTTGCCTGGCTTTCCATGTGTAGTCCTGGCATCTGGTGTTGGTAAAGATAAATCAAAGAGGGAGTTGGAAGTTATTATTGTTTACTACAGCAATTCAAGAAATGGAAAAGCTTGGTTTGGTGTGTCTAGGCCAGCAAGGCAAAAGTTCTTGAGGTGTGATTGCAATTTATATTAGAGAGTGAGAGAGAGAAAAGCTACGTAGGTCTAAGGCTAACCAACATTACTGTGAGAGCAGCATGTGGAAGAGGAGGTAAGTTCCCAACTGTTAGTGTAGGCAGGTTCTCACAGGGCCTTTGGTGGAGAGTAGTGAGGGAAAGAATTAATTGATTGTAAAAAGAAGTCTGTTTACTTTTTCCAAACACTGTTTCAAGTCATGGATGCTAGCCAAGAGCAAGGGGAAACCAGGAAGCCCTTTTTGATTGTGCATTTCAAAGTACAGTCAGAAGGTTTACTTGATCTTTTATCGGTTTCATGGGCACATTCCTGTCTTTCCAGAATTCACCCAGGGCATGATTTTGCCCACAGTGAACGGTGAACATATGGAAACAGCACCTCAGGTGGCTCCTAAAGCAGAAGACCGCAAGGTAAACAAAACTGCAAACATGCTTTGGGATCGGTGAAGAAAGGTACACTGTATTAGATTCTGGGACTTAGAGGAGCAACCTGTGTTGTGTATAGGATATATGCATTCAAGAACTGGCAATCTGTGGAATAGGTGTGACTGTTTCCATTGGCAGCACATGATGTTTCTTCCAAGCAAAGCGATAAATCTGCTTTTTACATTTTAGTTGTATCTTATTGCATCTTTACCAAGAGCCTTTGTTTTTCCCCTTGGATATGTGAACCATTTGTGGATTTTTTGGTTTGGATTTTTTTTTGTGAAAAAAAGTGTATGTGTTTGTTTTCCTTGTTGTTTTGTTAGACGGCTGCCAGGAGCAGTACTGCCACATCACAGTCCAAATCCATAGGAGTCAAGATCCCTACCTGTAAGATCAGTTTGAAGGACACCTTCTTAACATCTCCTGAGGAGCTCTACCGGGTATTCGTTACTCAGGAGGTAATGCCTGGCTTCTTCTGAGAGCTGTTCTTTGCATATAGGAGGCTCTTTCTAATAAGGTTTTTTAAGAAGTTCTGTAGGACGCTCACAATCCATGAGAATGGAATGAGAAAGCTGTTCTGCAGAGTAGTTGCTGAAAGCTTGTGTGTGTATCTTTTCACACAGCTGACAAGAGGGAATTAATACCAACCAGAAGCAAGTTCCAGACTGCTGTCACCATCTGTCTGTAGGTGTATCCCCTTCTGCATGTGGCCACATCACTTGGGATTTACAGCTGTGTGCTTCTGGTTTGTTCCTTTTAAGGTTAGGTGGTATCAGAAGCATGCTTTGGGAATAGCTTCCACTTTTCTTCATGCTATTATATAGTTTTGGAGGAGAGAGCAGCATTGTATCATTATTTTAACATGGTCTTAGTCTTTTGTTCTTCCTATTTTGATAAGAAAAATGAAAAAGAGAATATTTTTTCTAGGAATTTGGTTTCATTAAGAAATCAACAAAGTAAATCACTGTGTGACTCAGAACACTGCATAGCACTATGAAAGCTGGAGGTTCTTTTCCTTGGGCAGGTGAAATGTTGCTGTAGCATCTAAAAACTTGCTTTTCTGGACAGGGATTTGTCTTTTGCTGAAGACCTTACACTATTGACCTACCTCCTCTTCCAGAACTTTTGTAGCTGGATGGGAGGCATTAGGCAACAAGTTTGCAGGAAGATAATATCAAGTAATACAGATGTGCTCCTGAATTCTTTTCAGATGGTCCAAGCTTTCACCCACGCACAAGCCACCTTGGAGGCCGATAAAGGAGGCAAGTTTCAGTTGCTGGATGGCAGTGTCACAGGAGAGTTTGTTGACCTAGTAAGTACTAACCAGTTCAGGTGTATCTTGCTCTGAGGCAGCACTGTTATCAGGCTGTAACTTATCAGTTCTGTTACAATGCTTCTGTTAGCTAACTGTGGGGTTCCACCTGGTGCCCAATAGTTACCTATAATTTCTGTGGCTATTGAAGCATTCTTAGTAGAATGGTTTAATGCATGGCACTTCAGTCTGGGGAGGAAAATGTGACTTTCAGTCACAGATCTTCCCTGTCTTTGTGTGATTTTACTTGTCAGGTTGGAGGAGTGTTAAAAATAGTAACTGAACCTTTTTCTTTTTGTCTCAATTGCCACTAAAGCCTTCTGGACAGTCAGGGACTCTGTCTCAGTGGGGCTGTACTATTGCATACCTTTCTAGAAGGGGATTGAAAAGAAAAGGACATTTAAAATCTCTTTCCATCTATATGTGTGTTTCTCAAGGGATCTCTAAGGCTTCATTCATATCAACACAATTCTAGATGTTTTCTATTAGACTGGAGGATTTACAAAAAATTACTACTCAATCTTTGTCTTTTTTTTCAAGGTTCCTGAGAAGCAACTTGTTATGAAGTGGAGATTTAAATCTTGGCCAGCTGGTAAGTAGTCCAGTAATGGACTGGCCTGTCTTTGAAGGATACCAGCCCCATTTGCCACACTTTATTGTGGCTCATGATCAGGAGGCACAGGATGTTATCCCAGCTTCCTATCCCACATTATCACGTCTCCATCTTTAGCCACTATATAGAGCAGTGATCAGGTAGGAAGGATGAAGTAGCTGCTTGTGCAGCTGTAGCTGCAACTGCTTCAAACCACAGGGAGAGGGAGCCCTCTTCTAGCTGTGTTTCTAGGGCAGGCCTACAGCTGCCATAAGTGGGCCCTCTGGGAAGGACCTCAAAGAGTCTTAAGTGGTGCCCTGTGAAAGGAGGGGCAGAGCAGCCTCTGGGGGCTGTTTGTACTGTACTACACACTGCTGACAGCTCTGCTTTGGTTCCTCTAGGGCACTTTGCAACCATTACCTTGAACTTCAATGACAAAGGTGGCGAGACAGAGGTGTGCTTGGAAGGCAAGGGCGTTCCTGCCAGTGAGGAAGAAAGAACAAAGCAAGGCTGGCAGCGCTACTACTTCGAGGGCATTAAACAGACATTTGGTTACGGTGCCCGCTTGTTTTAATACTGGTTGCTGGGAGGCTCTGCCTGAAGACTCTGCCACATGGACTGATAAAATTCTCGCCTGTTCCTTTCTAATCTTGGCCCTGCCGCTGAGTAAAGTGGGATGACAGGTGATGAGGAAGGCCATGGAGCAGCACCATTTTCAGTCCCTCACTGCTTTGTGCATGTCTTGTGCTGCAGGGGATTCTCTTACATGTACATACTTCTATTGCTAAATAAACCTAACTTAAAAAAACACTGTGGAATTTGTGTTCTCAGATTGGCTTGAGTTCAAAGGGTTGGACGATAGGCTGAGGGAGGGATCTGTCTAGAAAAACACTGATCAATGAGGATTGCTGATGCCAATGTGATTTACTCCTCACTTCTGGGGGAGTAGAGAGCATGAGCTTGATGCAGTTTTTAGTCTGAGCAGCTGCTCATTTTCCCTCTGCTTTTGATCTGCCGGTAGTAAATGCTTCAAACCCTTCCCATTTTTGAAGGGATCTGTGATCCTGTTCAAGCTGTTCCTCTCCTTTGCATATCCCCTTCAACACAGTCATTTCTTACACTTCCACTAGTCTGCTCTACAAGAACGACAATCATGCAAACCAGTGTTAGGGAAACTCCCACCTACAGAATGGTTGTAGGTTGTGGGGCCCAGGGCCAGCTACCTCCAAGAGCTTCAGGCCAAAGCAAACTTTTTTTCAGAAATAAATCTCACCTCTATTTAGAGTTTAGAGGGTGCAGTACTTTTTGCTCATCAAACTTCAGCTATTGCTTTAACTGGTGAGGAAGAAAAAAAATGCATGCTCCCGCCTGTTTAAACATTAGTTCTGGAGCTGTCTTCAAAAGCAATAAACTTGTTTATAGGAGGGGTGAAAATCTGATCAGGAGTGTCAACCTGCTTAACCTCAAGGGTGACAGAAGTGCTTGGTTTTCTTTTTGAGGCATGAGCTTCTCTTGTGTACTTTGTTTTTTCCTAGTGTTTCCTGCAGAGCTCCTCTAGAAAGCTAGAAGAGAGTAATGTTACTGGATGAAGTTTACTGGTTTGGGGATTTTTCTTGGGTCTTTATTTTTTAAAATCTGAATTGTATGTGATAACTGTTCCCTTCAATAGAGGAGACAGGAAAAGAACTTAAGTGTCTGTTTTTAAAAAAACCCTGAATGTAATTATTGGAGTCTCCTTTTAAATTATAAAGAGCATTCTGCCTGTTCTCACTACTCCAAAAAAGTATGAAAAAATCATGATAAAGTGTGTACAGACAGACATCAAGAATGCAGCATGGAACTAAATTCTGTAGTGTGTACTCATCCCTGAGCTGACCTGTGAGAACAAAGGAAGTTGTACAAAGAGGCAGCTGTAGATATAGTAGAGCTTCCCTGTGCTATGCAGGGTTGTCCTCCCTAAAGCACTGTCTGGCTGGGAAAATGGAAGCAGGTATTTTGCCAGGATTTTTGTGCACAGATGAATGACTATGCACCTGGTATGCTGCAGGGGGACGGCTAACATGTTGGAGCCACACTGGTCTCACAGCCTGTATGCTTGGTTTTCTGTTTGGGAAATCCTGGACAGAAACATGGGAAACCTTAAACAGCAGGGCTAGCAAGTGAGTTCACAGCCAAAAATTTGGTAAAAGAAGAGCAAAATTATTTAAAAACTGAAAAAAATGAGCTTGTTCTAAGTCAGCTTGAGACAAACGTGAACAGCTGAGTCGCGATGTCTTTGCTGTGCTTCGGCAGCTGTGCTGCTTGCCTGCTGCAGGCTCTGCTGGCACAGCTGGGCCAGGGAAGCAGAAGGCAAGCCCTGCTAATCACCTGCTGCTGGAAGGTTAGGAAGTGGGACAGGAAGGCAACTGAAGTGGAATTTTAATTGCCTTCCTTTCATCACAAGCAGGGTTTACTTCAGGCATCCTGCTGCTACTCTAATAGGGCACGCTTTGGCCTCGGCCAGCAACCCACATGCATGGGGCTCATGGAGCCAGGGCTTTGCTTGGAGGCCATTTGAGGGCTCTTCCAGCAGAACTGACTACCCTGAGTTATGCTGGTGCTTCCCCAGCTGGCTCCCTGCCCCGCAGGCTGGAAATCACCATCCCCACAGCAGCAGAACAGGCTGTGTAATGTAGCCATGCCTTGGCTGCTGTTCACACGTGAATCTCTTGGACTAACCCAGCAGTGAAGGAAAGCTTGTGCTAAAAGGCCAGGCTGTGCACTCAGGCAGAGTGTGCCAGGCTGTGCCAGCTCTAATGGGGCACAGTTATGGTAATTAAGGCCTTACACCACTTCAGACATTTACTTGGTGAAGGAGATCTGAGCTTTAAGTCATGCTAGAGAAGGTCACTGCACTACATCTGCCTACTGCCAGCAGACACACACTCCTGCAGCTACAGCTGACCTCCAGTGCAGCTACACGATGCTAATGAGAAACCCTGCTTTACTTGGAAGTATTGGAAGACAGTCACAGTTTAGTAGTCCTTCAGCTACTTGGGGAAGGGAGGGATGTATAAGATTAGGGAGAAAAGCAAGGTTCAGTATACTCTGGCCCAAAGGCTCTTTAAGAATCTGACACAGGATAAGGGGGAAAGTCCTGTAAATTAAAGAAAACAAAGGTTAAAAAAACAAAACAGAAGTGATTTTTTCACAGTGATGGAAGTCAGAGGTGGATCCTCACTGATTATGCTGTTATGAGGCACATGGAGATGAGTAAGAAGCAGCCATCAAACAATAAACCAAAAGGGGTCTTTGAAGTTCTTTAAGACTGTAGGCAATGCTCTATATAATAGTTTTATTAGTAAATATGGGAAGGCCTAATAAACCTGTAATGAACCCAGTACATCTTGGTGTAGAAGATAATATGCTTGGTAACGTCAAAGTAAAAAAAAAAAAAAAAAAAAATTACATTACCACTGGTGCTGTAAAAGACAAATTTAGGAGACAAGTTTAGAATCAAAAATGATCTTGACCAAGTGGAAAAGTGAGGTCAGCAGGACTACAGCTGAAAACCTGCAGTGTGTTGGGGTTTGTTTTTTTTTTTCCTAGTCTTCTGCTCCAGAGGTGTGCCACCAGCACAGAAGACTAAAGTGGCCACACAGTGCATGTGTCCCTTCACAGGACAGAAGAGGGGTGTCTGAAAGGTTTGTTTCTTCTCTAGAACTACAGTTTTAACTCAAGATCCACAGACCACGACCACACCTTGCTCTTTCCTAGGTTAGTACCAGGCATTGCAGTTCAGGCCTGCTGCACAGGCTTCAGCTAAATTCTCTTGGCATCATATTCTCTTTTCTCCCTCCAGAGGAGATCCTTCTGGGCCCAGCTGGGCTTTTTGTGCGCTTTCTGAGAAGTGGATTCTTGGAGCTGGAGCCCTGAAAAAAATCAGGTAATGGGATCTCCGTTGCTGTAAACATGTTCCTACAAAATCTCATGTCCATCCCTGAGAGATGGGCTTTACTCAGCCCACCTGTGCCCCAGCAAAATCTGGGCACGGCTCCTTCTGTGTGCAGACAAACACCACTGGATGCTGGATGCCAGGGCCAGCTCAGCCCCAGTCCAGGCTGGCAGACTGAGACAACTCAACAGCAACCAGTCAGGAAGTTATGTGTTCAAAGCAGCAGGTAAAAGTGCAGTTTAAGACTGCCACAGACTCACTCTATCATTTCAGGTGACATCTCCAGGTCCTCAGCACCTGCAGAATTAGGGCAGGAATTCTTCCTGCTTCCATCCTCTGGCTGTGGGATTTCTATATCCCAGGAGTTTCACAGCAGGGTACATCATCCAACACAGCAAGGACCTTGTTGCAGAGAGTAAAGGCACATTAGGCATGTTTTCACATAGCAGTAACTGCTGACTGCCCCTCCAGGGAAAGAGTGTTTTTCCTGGAGCAGTGGAGCTCAGCCTGCTACCCCTGTCCTGGGCTCCGTGCAACAAATGCTTTTGATGTTGCAGAAGGCCAGTAGGAAGCTCCTAGCATCCTTCACTGAGAGGAGTCACCTGTTCCCCCCAGGCAAGGGCCAGCAATGCTGCCAGGCAGCTGTGAAGCAGAGTCCCATGCTAGAGTAGCAGATTAACCCTTGACAGATGTGCAGCCAGCACAAAGCAAAAGGAGCAAGAGAGAAGCAGGGGAAACAGCTGGAAACAGCAAGAGCTTGGAAGTGTTTATGATTTACACACTAAATTAACAGCAACAAAAAGTTGTGATCCCTGGAAAGCTTTGAAAATCCTCCTTGCTATAATTAGCTGTTGGCTCTGGAGGTGGTTTGCCAAACCAGTTTTTTAGCTGGGATGATGCTGGGGTTTTTTTCCCCCTGCTGTGGTGTGCTGGACCATCAGCCAGTACCCAGCTCTGGCCAGGCTGACCATGGAATAAAGCCCAAGGTCAGGGCTGAGGCACAGGCAATGCATTTGCTTCTCAGCACTGACCCTGAGGGTCTTCTTGTAGGAGGCTTTCTTCCCTGCAAGCAGAACTTCACATATCCCATGGGCTCCAGATAGTCTTTCTTACCTGTGACTTGCAGCCAGACAACTTCAAATGCAAGGGAAAAGGAAGAAAAGCCATCAGGGCCCCACCTGGGGCTAGAACCCAAGACATACAGCACTAAACATAATATCATCCCTCTCAACCAAAATAAATAGCAACACATGCTCAGTCACAACTGAATGACATCAGCATGACATATACATATATAAAGTGCTTTATTGCAGCATCAGATTAAAGAATTCTTCTCTGTGAAATTTTGTAGGAATAAAAGACATTTTATATATATATATTATATATATAAAAAACCAATAAACTTAAGGAGTGAAAGCTTAGAGATTCATCACTTAAATAGCAGTGGGCTGGACAGAATCTTTGACAGGATATAAAAATAAACACTTGCTTAATGTCTACTTTTCTCACGGTGTTCTGCAAAGCCTCACGGTGCGTAAGGTGCTTGTATGAGGAACAACAGTGCTTGTTTCTCATGCTCCAGTTTGTGCTGTATTGTCCAAACCACAGAGGCAGCAAAGCAGAACAGCTACTTGGCTCTCAACTAGCTTTTGTGGGGACGTCGGGGAACAGGGGAGTATCAATGCAAAAAATTTTTTTACTTGCCCTTGGACAGGAACTCCAGTTCTTACAGAAATTACAAGTTTTTTTTTCTGGGGGTTAGACTGGTTGACATAGCCAGAGTAAAGAGGAGGGTAAAAATCCTGGGTAACACTCTTACTGTAAGAGCACTTCCTTGGAGAGCAGCCAGTCTAACAAACAAATTGGCTGAGCTTTTGCAAGTCTTCTTCGAGGAAGACTGTTTGTAGAAGTCCTGCTTCCATGCAGGTCCAATACTGAACTCTAGGCACGTTCAGCAGGTAGTTGTTTTAAAGAAGTCTGCACTGATAAACTCCACTGAGAGTTTGATGATATTAATGATGGCATATGGTATGGGAGTGGAAATATGCTCTGCTGAATGACTGCAGTTCACAAGCTCATCCTTCCATGGCTTCACAGGCTCAATTCATTTGCTTCCATGTCTCTTGCTGAGGCTCCCTGTCTCCCAGATCCAAGCCACCAGATCACTGTCACCCCTCTTGACCACCTCTATATGACTTACCTCTTTGCCAGAAGCGAGTGAGTGAATGACCATCTGGGCTAGAGAACATGCAGTGATCATGAAAATGTTCCAAGGTCTAGGTCTCCATCTGAGCTTATTTGATTCTCTTCCTTCCCACCATTTACAGAACACTGCTCATCTCAGACTGATGTCAGCTAGGAAATGGATGATGTCTGCCTGTATTTTGATAGAACCCATATCCACAGTCTAGGGATACAAGGGTGCAATAATAGTTAAGTAAGAATAATTCAGTGATAACTTCATTAATACTCTTGCTTTACCAGCTATGAAGTCTTAGGTATGGATGACCAAGGATGCAATATTCTATCAGTAACCAAGGCAAATGGATCAACATACACACAACAGATACAAAGACACCCCCAGAAAGACTCCCCAAAGAGCTTTCAGACCAAGAATATTCACTGAGGCTGGAGAAAGCTCCTGTAAGAAGGACAGACAGTACAAGATGGTCAACTAAGGACCTCTGCAACCAGTTTTTTGGTTCAACAGTGCCCTGCAGAAGTATATGGAGTAGCTAGCAGCCTTGCATGAAACGTCCAGAGTAGAAATTACTCCATTCTTCTTTATGTGTGCTTGACTTTTATTTCCCCTGATGCATAAAATTTGTTAAATAAAAGCTATACATTTTCTGCCAGTTCAGCAACTGAATGTCCAGGGACAAAGGTGCTCAGCCTAGTTTCTTTGCAGAAAAGCTTCCAAAATATGCTGGGAGACACTGCCATGGATGTGTGAAAAGTGGAATAAAACCTGGCAAGATCAAAGTGCCAATGGAGAGCATCACAATCCCTGATCTGTGGACACCAGGTATTGACATTATTAACATGTGTGTCTTCCTCCTCTGGAGCCACACTTGTGAGCCTGGCCTGGAAGCAAGCATGAGGGGTCCATGGCTTAGTTTGTCTGGGCTGCCTCCAGGTGGGGACCTGGACAGACACAGAATGGAGCACTGGGGACAGGGGCAGACTCAGCATGGAGCAGACCCTTGCTTGGCTCGGTGCTTTTTGCTCCTCACCAGCAATGGCATGAGGAGTGGCCAAGGTGCCTTCTGCCCGTGGCAGGGCTGTGAGTGGGAAACACAGGACTTTCTTTTGGGCTGTGTCACAGCTCCTGAGACCCTCTGGGGACTACCAAGGGGCCAAGGTCTGGTAGAGGGCTAGTGCTGTGACTTGCACAGATGCTACCACCCTGTTCCCCCAAGCACGAAGGCAGGTGCACACAGGTGGTGTGTCCCCATGCTGACCTCCTCTGAGGTCCACCTATGTGTAGCTTTGGCAGCCAAAGCCCTGGTGGCCAGGCAATCTTGCCAAGGAATCCCAGGCAGCCAGTCTCCTCCTGCCCCACAGATCCATAAGCCTTTCCCTGCTCCTTCCCAACCGTGCATGCACAAACCCAAGGATGGGGGGGCCCTGCTCTGTATGCATGGCTGGAACAGCCCTGCACTCTCTAGGAAGACCTACCCCCAGTTTCAGACCTAAACCAGCGTGTGCCAGGGCAGGTGCACAGACCAGAGCAGGCAGTCATGCCTGCAGCAGCTCCTCAGATGTGGTGTGAAGCCAGCAGGAGCTGAGCCCACTTCACCCTGTGCTCAGCTTTCAGGCTGCGTTGAGAGATCATAGAGAATAAAACAGACAGGAGCAGCCCCTTGTTCCTTTTTTATCCCCCAGCCCCTGCTGCTCTCCACATACCAGGCCAGGAGCCCTGGACTGCAGGACTGCCCTGGGTGGCACGGCAGGGACTGCACCACAATAACCTGCAGCACCCTCAGAAATCGGAGGGGACACTCCTCTGAGGGGATGAGACAGACGGCGCACCCTCCCCGTTTTGCCTGGCACCACTGAGGAGCCCACGAGCAGGGTCAGGGCTGGCCAGGCTGAGCAGGGATGCAAGCCAGTGGTGGTTGTGGCACCTTAGAGAGTGGCTGTGGCTAGTACTCCTTGGCCTCCTGCAGCTGGGACAGGTACTCCTCCTCGGTGGGGTTGTCAGCACACCGCTGCCCATTGTTGGGGGGCCGGACGGCGTGATAGCGGCTCCAGTCACCCTTGCAAAGGATCCAGGGCAGCATGTCCACCTTGTAGTGCAGCTCCGGAGAGAACTCGGTGCTGATGAGGTTGGGGACACCGGCCCCCTTGCCGCGGGTGATGAGGCGAGTGTGCTCGTCATAGCAGCAGTGCTGGGCAGCCAGGGTGGTGCTGTCAAGGGAGAGCATGGAGCGCAGGCAGAAGCGCGCCGTCGGCTTGTAGATGTCCAGGCGCTCCTTGGGGCCGCTGGCATCCCGCCATCGGAAGCTCTTGCCCTGCTGCTCGTCCCGCAGGTTGACGGCACTGTAGACGGCCTCCAGCGGGTAGGAGCAGGGGCAGCTGGGCAGGTCTGTCAGTACCTTGCTCAGGTACTTGGTGAGGAAGTCGCTCTTGCAGTTCAGCCACTTCTCACAGCTGTCCACCTCTGGGGGAGGGTACCAAAAGGGTGAGGACACGCACACTCTGCACCCCGCTTTACCCAGCAGCCATTTGCCTGAAGCCATGCCAACACCACCAGGGGAGCCTGCTACCACCAGGCAGGAGCAGCCAGGCTCTTGGGATGAGCTGGAGCCAGGCTCCACCCCCAAGGCAGTGACAGAGGGAAGGGGTTTTGTGCTGGGGGAGGCTGGTAACATTCCCTCATGGGGAATGTCCCACAGCCCGTGGCAGGCTGGCTTCAGCCATTGAACCCTAAAGCAGGCCTGTGTTGTACCAGGGCTGTGGGAGCAGCTGGGTTTCCCAGCAGGACCACTGAAGCCTGCACTTGGCAGTGGTTTGGGTGACTTAGGTCTGGACACCAGACACAGGAGCCCTTGGCTGAACCCTCCCTGCCAGCCAGCTACGACCCTCCCACGGTCTATCACTGAAGCCCCCAGTGCAAAGCAGAGACAGAGGCTGACCTGAGTTGAACAGCTCAGTGGTGTTTTCGTTTTTGAAAGGTGTCTCCTCCGTGGGGAAGACCATTTCTCCTTCTGCTCCTTGAGACAGAAAAAAAACCAAAACAAAGAGTCCGGCTGAACATGGGAGGAATGGTGATTTTTTTCCCTCTGTATGTGCGCCAGACACCATCCATCTCCCAGCCCCTCTCCTGCCACTTCTTTGGCAACATGGCCCTGTGTTTGGAAGGAAGGGCCAGCAGCAAGACTGGCCCAACAGAGGCTGTTGGTTATGTAAATACCCTGAGGATAGACCTGGCTCTCCATATGCCTCGGGAGAGGATTTCAAGCTCCCAATGTGAGAGAGGTGCAAGAAGTCACACACCAAACTTAATGCCAGCTCTACCACCCCTGGGCCCCACACAACTGCCTGGGGAGCCATGAAGGCCAGTCACAGCTTCTTTGTGGAAACAAAGCCCCATGGTCATTAGCCCTGATCACATTAAACATAACTAATTCCTGAAGCACGAGCAATGTCCAGCCTGCAGCAGTGGGGGACCAGCCCACATCAGTCAGAGAGTACCCAGGGACTGTTCTGGCCAGGGGCTCACCAGGGCAGTGTGTCAGGTCACAGGTCCTCGACTCTGTCGCTGTGCAGGCATAGCCACAGGACCGGGTCCTCTTCTGGTTGCCACTGCCACAGGTGATGCTGCAAGGGGACCATGGGCTCCACTCCTCCTCATCTTCATAGTCTGTGCATGGCAGGGAAGAGGCAGAGAGTGATGGACCTCAGCAAAGCTTTAACAGGAGGGGAGACAGCAGCCACCCAGGACCTCCCTCAGCTCTGCCTCCATCCCTGAACAGGGATAATGCTGCCTGGGGCACACAGGTGCCCAGCCACGAAATGCCAAGGGCCAACCCCATCCTCACTGCCAACCCCAGGGAAGCAGCCCTGAGCAAAGGCTCTCATTCCCACAGCTTTACTCCCAGTCATACCAACCCAAACAGGTATTGCTGCCACCCCCACGTGGCCTAGCACACTGGCCATGATGCTGAACATCACGTATTAGCAAAGGCTGGCTGGTTTTGGGGTCATGGCCAGGAAGCTGCAGGAGGGAGCTGCTGTGGTGCCCTGGCCCATCTGCCCACTAGAATCTGCCATCTAGCTCTCTGCAGCTCCTCTCCTGGGGGGAACCCAGGTCTGTGGAAAAGGCTTCTGGCACTGATGTCACTACAGGGAACTGAGTCAATAGCAGCAGCACTTGTCATTAAACATTTATATTGTATGTCTCATCTGAGCATGCCTTTGCTAGAGCCCATGCTCCAGTGTGATTACATGCAAGGACAGTTCCCGCTGGGACACTGGCATGTCTGGCTGCTGGCAGCCCCAGCTGAGTGTGCTGGCCTTGCTCCTTGGCATGCCTGCCGATTTTGTAAGGAGCTGAGCACCAGTGTGCTGTTATCCCTGGTGCAGGGCTGTGGGCCAGGCAGGACAGGGGAGGGCATTGCTGGTCTGCAGGGCAGCTGCACGTGCAAAGAGAACTCACCGTAATTGTATTTTTCCTTAAAGATCCAGTTTTTCTGCCCGGGCCATCGCTGGTCCCAGTTACCGCCTACTCCACTAAGCATGGACTCCTCCTCCTCCTCATACTCTGTTGTGTAATCTTCCTCTTCATCATCATCCTCTTCTTCTTCCTCCCTGTCCCCTACATCCAGGTTGTCATCCTCTTCCTCCTCTTCTTCCTCCTCTTCATCTTCCTCCTCCTCCTCCTCCCCCTCAGCAGGGTCAGTGTATTCCCAGAAGAGGGGCCAGAATAGGTCCTTGTGAGACAACCACTCAGAGGATGTCAGAGACCAGTCATTGCTTGTCTCCTTCAGCAAGTCCATTTCCATCTCAGCCTGAGGATCATCCACCACTTCAATGGTCACCTGGTGGGCAGATATGAGGCAAGGCAGTGAGCTGGGGCACAGCCCTTGGACAGACCTACCAGACCATGCACTGGTTTCAGCCCAAGAGGCCACAGACACTCAGGGCTGCAGGGCCATATGAGGAGCACAAATGTTATCTCCTCATCCGGAGGGACTGAGCAGGGATGGAGTGGGAAGCACAGGGTGGCTGGTGGTCATCCACAGGGGCCAACGCCACCCTCAGAAATTGAGAGGTCACCCATGTTGGGATGGTTTACTCCTGCTCTGTGAAGAGGGGTGGGAGGGCCAGGGGAAAGGCTGTGAGCAAATTCCTGAGTTGAGGAGCTTCTCCATGCCGGCTATCTGCAGCTGGTAGTCACCAAGAAAACAGATGACAGCGGCCACACAGACCCTGCTCATGAGATCTTTTCTCTTAAGGAACCAAATGGGGCTGGAGAGCAGCATTTTCACCACAGCACTCAGCCACATCCCCCCATGGCCCTCCCAGACCCACTCCCCACCTGGATGTTGGGGTTCTGGGCACTCAGGTCCACATTGGCCAGCCCCGGCAAGTTCTGCAGGTCCAGCATGAAGGGCAGGCTCTCCTCCTGGCCAGCACCACTGGGCTGGGGCAGCGCTGGGCTCCTGGCAGCCTGCTGAGCCACCCCTCTGCGCCTGTGCCGCCGCGGGCCAGGCTGCCCACTCCGCCTCAGCCCCCGCGCCTTGCCCGACGGTGGCAGCTCCTCGTCCCCTGCTGAACGGGGGCTGGATGATGCTGATACCTGGAGAGGGAAGAGTCAGACAGAACATCTCTTGACAGTGGCGGTGCAGAGCAAACCACTTCCCAGCAAAGATGGGTCTGGCCTCCTGCCCCAAACAGTTCCTCCACCCCATCTTATTGCAGCATCAGAATAGCAATTAACATGTTAATCAATCAAGTTAATACCAAGTGTCCTGTGCTGTGCCAGTGGTGTCCTGCTGTACCTGAACCTACAGACTGGTACTTCTCAACCCCATGACCACCCTCCCTGCACCCCTCTGCTGTCCCATTGCCCATCTCGCCTGGCTTTTCACCTCTCACTCTCCCTTTTTAGCTATTTCTCAGTCCCTGGAAACGGGTTAACAGCAAGGGTTGCTTCTGGTCACAGAGTTACCACAGGTCATGTTTAATACTTTTATATATTTATATAAAAAGTTTCCAACCAGGGCTTTATGACTAAGGGGCAAACATCACCCAAATACATTGTTCTGTGGCATTGGTATTAGGGCAGACGACTTCAAGCAACACAGGTTTAATTGAAATTTCTGATGATGCCCAAAGGCTGCCACAAAGATGGAAAGAAACTGCAGGCAGATATAACCCAGCTACCTTTAGCTCTTTGGGAAAGGGAAGATGCCCAGCCAAACAAGTCAACAAAGTCACTTGCGAGTGCTGCCAGTGGCTCTAAGTGCTGCTGCCACTCCAGGGGCACATGGCTAGAGCCCTCCGGTCCCAGAGGAGCAGACAGGGAGCCCTTCCCGAGAGGCAGCACCCGCCATGCGGGGGCCAGGCCGGCAAATGCTGCCAAATGACCGCGCCTGCCCCGAGTTCCCGAGTTCCCACGTTCCTTGTCCCGCACCCGGTGCGCGCTGGCACGAAAGAGCAGCGACTGCCGGGGCCAGCAGGCTCCAGTGTGCCCGGGAAACCCGAGATGGGAACAACTGGCAAAGCCCCCCCGAGGCACGGCCGTCCTTGGGAAGGTCTGCAGGGCCCCGCAGCTCGAGGCTGAGAGCAGAGGTGCCCGAGCTCCCAGCATCTCCGCCAGTGTCTGCCTTTTTCTGGCTGCCCAGCTGAAACCCCCTTTTGTTCCCAAGCTCTCACCCTTCGCGTCAGCCCAGTCGAGAGCCGTGGGATTAACGAAGAGCGTGGAGTGCCCCCTCCCCACAGCGCCGGGCGGGGGGGACGCAGAGAGGCATTTCTACCTGCAATTAGAGCCAGATGGTTTGGGGAAGGACTCCCCTCCCTTTCATCCTGATCACTGGAGCACTTCAAAGGCAGCTGGAGCCTAGCCAGACTCTCATGAGCGCACACAGCCCGTCCCCAGCCCTGTCCCTGTACATCAAAGCCCGCGATCCCTCCATCCCCGGGGGAGGGAAAAGAGCAGCAGGGACGCTGCTGGTCCCTTGGCTGCTGCCCAGAGCAGGCTGAACGCGGGGAAGGGCCGGTGACAGACTCCACCAGATGGGCCCGGAGGAGAGAGGGCTGCAGAGGGGACAGAACCTGTGCTGCCCAGAGACAGCGTTTGGGGCTTGCCCCTCTTCCTGGCCTGGAGGACTCCTGTGGCACTGCTGGTAGCAAACCTGAGCAGAAAGACCCCCCCTGCATACACCTTCCCCTCCCAGCTCCCTCTGTCCCTGTCCAAACCGCAATGGTTTTGGGAAGAACGCATGGGAATGATGCCTGGCTCTGTCTCAGCCTATTTCCCAGCGCCTTAGCCCCTTGCTAGGTCTCCTGTCATGTCCCAGGAGTCCTTGACAAGAAGCAAGGAGCCCAGGTGGAACAAAAACAGCAAAGGGGGCTGAGCAGACAAACATAGCCACGTCCCAGTGCTGGCTGCACTGCACTGCCTGCTGTGCTGGGTTTACTGCCAGCTGCACATGCCCAACACAACCCCTGCACAAGACACTGGCAACAGCCCTGCAAGGCTGGCGTTCCTGCCTAATTTGCAAAGAGCTTATTGGGCTGGGTAAGCTCGTGTCACACACAGCCCAAATTTAATACACATGGAAAGTGAGGTCTCCTCTAGCAACAAGATCTGAGCTCACCCAAGGACACCAGAGCAAGCAAGCCAGGAACAGACTCAAAGTCTCCAAATTTACACTCAGTGCCTAATTCAGATTTTACGCCCAAACAAGTTCAAGAAATTCAGAGTACTGTTCCCACAGGGAAAATGTAAAACTGCTCCAGGGGAACTGGCTGCAAAAGCGTTGCAGGGCAAATAGAACTCCCTCAGCTCCCAGATACTCTGGAGGCATAAACATGACAGGGGTGGCCGCCCTGGATGGCCAAGAGCCCTTCAGCAATGGTCACCACAACATGCCACCAAACAATTCCTTCCTGTTGGCATCTGCATCACTCTAAAGCTTTGCTGGGTTAAAATCTGTCCCTGCATCAGATGTCCCTCCCATCTAAGGCTCAGTGCCCTGCCCCAGAAAATCAATCAATGGATTTAACAAGCTCTTAGAAGACCCAGTGGTCCCTCCAGGTCAGAGCATCCATGGCATCAGATCTGTCTTCTCCAAGTCATCAAGGGTCCCCTGACAGCCACACAAGCAGATGCCCTTGAGGTTTGCACTCCTGCTGCATGACACCCACCCTCTCCTCTGCACTGTCCAAGGAGCAGCTGGATAAAGCCACCAAGGGTGGAGCTCAGCCACTGCAGTGGGCTAAGGGAAGAGGAGACTTTGCTTGTCCAGAGGGAACACTCTATTCCCCTGCTCTCTATAGAGCACAGGAGAAAGCCTGCAAACCATTGGAGAGCATCTTCAGCAGCTCCCTTCTCCTTCCACCACCATGGAAGCAGAGTGCAGTGCTGGGAAGCCATCAGTGTCTTCCAGCCGAGTGCCAGCCTTCTCCTGCAACCAGCCAGCACCAAGCAAAGGAAAAAGCCGAACAAGGAATTGCCACAGCTGTTCCTGTTTACACTTGGCATATCCTACCTGGCTGGGAATAAGGGTTCCCAGGGCAGGAACCTGAGAGAAACTCTGGGGCAGCAGTCAGGAAAGAGCATGGACTTTCCATTTGTGAAGATCATGTTTTGACTGAAGGCTGTTAGCAGGATCATACCTGCCTACCTACCAGCCCAGGAGCCCTTCCCAAATAGTCCAGGCTGTCCCACATATAGGACCGACCACCGAAACACCTTGAGGCACAAGCTTAGAAGAGATGTTTGGAAGGGGAAATAACTCATTAGCAATTCACCCCAGTGTCATGCCTACTTTGTACATAACACGAGCAACAAGGTGTGTGGAAAAGGTGTGGGAAAAGGCCACGCATCATTGCTCTAGAGACTAAAAATGGACATTTTTCCATTTCTAGTCCATACACCTCTATAAGAATTGCTCAAAAATCTGCAGATGATGAAGAGAGCAGCCACAAAAACATTTCAAGGGATGGAAAGACTTTTCCAGTGAAAGACTTGTACAATTCAATTCGTTTCTCATGCTGAAAAAAGAAAGCAATGACTCAGTTTTCCAGCTCTTTAAGGCAGTAATCCATCAGGCACCAGAGACTATAATCCAGAACAGAAACACATAATAGGAAGCAATGTGCCCAAGTCAAAGCCAAACAAATTTAACTGAGGAATAAGGATCATGCTTTTAATGCCATAGGTAATTAACCACAGGAACAATTAAAAAGAAAAGTGACAATTTTTCTTGTGGAGACTGCCAAACCCACATCACTGGGCTAAACACATGAGTACTGCAACTGCACTAGGGAAGAAATTCAAGGCTCTAGTAATTTCTTCTGCTCTTAAAATTTGTAATTTTGCTAGAAATGTCTGTAAGGCTTTGAACTAAATCTGGGTTAAGGAAGCAAATGACCAATGTTCATGTGCTGCAGCTCTTACCATTAGAGACATGACATCAGATCCTACAGCAGTTTAAAACCTGAAAACATCATCAGACTAGTCCTGTGCTGTACTGCACTTCGGCAACCAGGGACACCACCACACTGCCACACAACCACAGGCACTTGTCCCTCCTGCACGTTCCTCAGCGTCTCTGCAGGAGTTGCAGGCTGCCAGAGCACCCAGCAGCAGTGCTCTTTGTAACTACACAGACTGCTGAGCAGAGCTGCCCCCCATCACGGGCTTAAACCAATGCAAGCACATTTGAGAGAACTCCCCTGGCAGTGAAGCACTGCTAGAGCTTGTGCATCAGCAGCCAGCGGAGCAAGCAAGTCACAGGAGAAGCTCAGAGGATGCAGCTTCTACCCACACCTATCCCGAGCCAATTATCGAGCATATAAACTCATTCAACTTGAACCAAAGAAACCTGTGCACACGGCAGTCAGATCAGAGGCAACATTCAGGCTGTGCTTTGGGCTTGTTAACACTGCAGTGAAGAAAATGACGTATTTGCTAAAGGCCGGTATCACACTGAGCTATAATTATAAGGAATGGGGGCTTTTGTTGCTTAATCATTACTGCTTGTGTTAGGTTTCCTTTGAACAGTTTTACCATGCTGTATTGAAACAAGAAACCACCAGAAGAACTATTGATCTTTTCCTGAATAGACCTTCCTTCTCTTTCCCCCAAGCTTTCCAACATTATTTTAAAATCTGTCTGTTGCAAACTTGCCCACTTATGAATTAGTGAAGTACAATTTTTTTTTTTTTAACCATAAAACTTTTCTTTTTATATTTACCTAAATGAGCTGCAAGGATCTGGAGAAAGTATTGAAAAATTATCTTTGGCCTGAAACTGGGCAGAGTAGGATTTTACTATAAAGCCATGGAAGTAGAGAAGGCTGGTTGGTTGCATTAGAAGGAAGCCCAGCATGTCTGGGGTTAGCTCTGAGGCTGCAGTTTGCAGAAAGGCTCATGACAATATTTGCTGGTGGGATGGGGAGAAAGGGAGGTTTTTCTAGTGCTAACAGGTAACACTGCTGTCTCTTTAAAACAAAGTAAGGTTCAACAGCAGAGCAATCACCAGGAACAAATGCAGTGTGCCATGATGCCTCCCTCCCATAGTACATGCCTTCTCCTCTATGAGGCACTGCTCAAATAAAGGGCTTTTTTAGCCCAGCCAGCTGAAACCACCGTGGCCTCCTGAGGGCTGTAGTTTGATCCTCCTGGCTCATAACCCATCCACTAGCACATAACCTGTCTACTGGCAGGCTTTCAGCCAGATGGAAAATCCATGGGATGCACTTTAGGCAAGTGACCTCTGCCACCCATCAGCTCATCACCCACTTAAGGGATTTCCCAGAGCCGTGACAGAGCACAGCATCTTCTGGAGGTGTCAAGAGCTGGGTGGGTACCTAGGAGATAACAGGGAAGGCAAACATGCTGCTGAGTTCCTGTTACTGTCTGTAAGACCTTCGGAGCCACAATCCCAGCCATCAGATCCAACACATTTAGACTTACAGGCAGGTGGTTTAGCAGGAGCTGTCACTCAGGGTTTTGACATGTGAACTCTGGAAGATCTGCCAGGGGTAATTTTAAGAATTTAACACCTCCAGTTGCCTACCTCTTCCTGTGCTCTGGGTTACACTCCGGCCTGCAAAGGGCCTGTGGCACAGGTGAAGAGCAGAACCTAGACTTCCCAAATTCTGCACTATCCCATCCACCTCAGGATCAACTTACACAGGTGCTGTGAGAGGGGTTATTGATTTGTTTTTGTTGGTTTGTTCTTTTCTTTTAATAAGGACTCCCTTTAGGTTTTAGGAGAGTTCTACAAGTGCTCATGGAGCAGACAAGGCACTTGGTTATCATGCTTACGTGGGCAGATCCTGTTTATGAGAGACCAGCAGGAGCCAGCAGCAAACTGTGGGCTGTGCAGATAATTATTACACCCTCATGATTATAATTTTCATTCAGTTATCAAAATACTTCAGATCATATGGTATCACTTTCTTTTCTAACTAGTTTCATTCCATAACTGTCTTGGGTAGGGAGCTGCAGGAGGCAGCATCAAAGGCTTCCTCATGTTTCACATTTATTTTCATGTCTCACAGTTGCAACAACTGTAATCTCAAAACTCTTTCCAAGGTCGGTGACTCAGTTGCCCCTGAGGCAGAGCCAGCCCTGAAGCAGGAGACACCACAGCAGGGAGAAGCAGCAGCATACAGCACCATGAGGAGCAAGGACACAGCATAGCTGACTTTGTGCAAGACCAAAAATGAGGAGGTTGCCCAGGCTACTGAGAATGCTCCTCATGTGCATCCCACTGGCACAGCCCAGCTCCTCGCACCAGAGTCGGCTCTCCTGTGGGTGTGCTCATGAGTAACTTGCCCATGGCATCCTCACTCCCCTGATCACTCATGGCACAAGGAGGAAAAGCAGCAGCCTCGTGGCCTTTCACCTCACCATGCTAAGCTGCTGACCTCCTCATGCAGATCATGGTTGTTTCATTGGCAGATGTTTCTCTACCATAAACATCTTCTCCCTGTTCAACACTGAGACAAATTTCTTTGTCTGCAAGGCTCCCATTTTGCAGACAAAGAAAATGACATTCTCCTCAGGTAGCCTGCAGCAAGGCCAGGAATACGTGAGGGTCTCCTGTGTTGTACTCACAGAAGGCTCTCGAGAAGGTTCAGCACAGCTCAGTTCCTCCTCCCCACTGCCCCAAAGGGGGAACTGGTCTGCTTCCTACACAGATGAACCACATGGGCCTTGTACTAGAGAAGCTGGAGCCTACCCTTGGCACCACTGATACATCCCAGCACAGCAGATGGGGCTGTCCTTGCACCAGAGACTCTGCCCAAGCCGCAGGTCCCAGGGGCCAACTCTTGATGGGTGGTGCCTGCTGCAAGGATCCCAGCTGGTGGCAAGGCACCTGTTACTTGAAGACCCTGAAACTTCAGCTCAGTCGTGGGTATGGGAGCAAGAGACTGCATGGAGAGGTCCCCAGAGAGATGAACAGACACACATCCACATCCTCTGGCAAATGCTCCTGCTAGGGCACATGGTTTCTGTTAACATAGTTGAGCAGTAATACACATAAGCTCCCAGTGCATCAGAGGGAGTCGCTGCTAACTTGTTCCAGCTCTAAACCCCATGTGCTTCAGTAACCATTAGCTTGTTCCAGCTAATGATCTGCATTTGCTAGTCTGCTCACCGTAACTCTCCCACTGCTCCAGCTGCTGCTTCCTTGCCTGCCCCAGCCCAGGCAAAATTGCAAAAGGAAGAAAACCCTAAATATCGCAAAGCAGGTGAAAAAACTGACAGGACCAGATCAACACCAGCCTCCCCCTGCCGGCTAGAAGAGGTGGGGAGGGAGTCACAGGCAGGAGGGAGAGCAGGGGGCATCTGCTCCCCTTGTCCCACGCAGGGTGCACAGGCTGTCCTGCCATGCAAGCAGTGGGACAAGGAATGCAGCCAGCCAAACAAATGCAAATCCATCAGGGATTCCTTCAACAACAGACAAAATGGGCACCTGAGCCAGACTTGGAGTATCTCCATGCCCTGCACAGGAAGGAATCCAGGCAGGGATGCTGAATCTTGTCCTCCTGAAGGGGCAAAGCTGGGGTTACTGTGAGCCAGCAGTCCCTGCTCAAGGTGCTTGGCTGCAGCTCCCCAGCCTGGGGTCAAGCTCAACTCCCCTCCCCAGGCAGCTTTGATTTTAAGGAGCTGGCAGCCTTAGCTTGTAATAAAACCACACTGTCTCCAAGGGGAAGGTGTTGGGAACTGCATACATGGAGGTATCTGTACAACACCTTGTTTCGATGGAGGTGCTCATGGTACTACACAGTGCAGCTGGAATTCCCTGTGGGAATTCCCTGTGATTTTGGCTGCTGTGGGAATGGCTGCAGCTGAAGGGGACAGCAGGGAGGACAGCAGGAGGAAGTGCCAAAGTGTTAGGGAAGAGAGGACATCCCAGGGAGGCAAAGAGATGTCGATTTTCCACGAGGCACCTCCCAAGCACCTCCAAGCCATCCAGCAAACACTGCCTCCTCAGCCAGCAGGTACCTGGGGCTCACTGCTGGCAAGGAGCTGGGGCTGCCTTGCTCACCCTAGGCTAGGGCTGCCAAGGCTGGGGTGGAAGGCAGCTCACCTGAAGGCACTGTACCCATGCCATGTGCCAGCCTCCTGCTGAGCCCTGCGTGGTAGTGGCTCTCCTCGTTTGGGACATGTTCCCACACGTGCCTTGCAGCCCAAGTCCTGACTGCTAGATAAGACCCTGAAGGACCAGGCCAACCACCAGCTCCTAATCCAAGATAAACCCACGCATCACCACCTCTTCCCTGCATGTACAGATGTTTCCTGGCCATCTGCAGCCAGATCTCTACCCTGTGCCTGTCTCGTGGTGCCAGGGGACAGCAGCAGGCAGCAGCTGACTGCATTTTGTTCCCTTTGAAGTTGCATCCTTCCCCTAGAGACTAAACCAACCTGAACCCCAAGAGGCATTGGTGCCCTTCATGCCAAGGGCCACGTAGGACTCAGAGGCAGGTAGGTCACCATGTTTTTGGTGTTTTCATCTCATAAGTACTGAGATGAAAGTACATCTCAAACAGCTCCTCAGACAAGTCCCTGGAGTCCCTACACAGAAGGAACATAGAGAAACTGAATTGCTTGGAAGCAACACCATGCAGGCTGACTTTTATAGCTGGCCACATAAAAGCATCAGGCTGCCCAGTGAAGGTTCCTTGCAAAAACATTCTACCAAAACAAACAAACAAACAAAAAATAGTCCTTACACTGCACTTTTGCAAGCTTCTGTTTGAAACAAATCCGATTTAACAGTGAAATATGCTGCAATCTCTTCCTTGTTCCAGTATATTATACAAAACCTGAGCCTCTGGCTGATAACATTTGCCTTGAAGGAGCTGGACAGCACGGGTACACCTTGCTGGCCTGTCTGCAGCTCAGGCTTCCCTAAGGGAAGTATCAGGCTTCTTGTTTTGAGGATTATTCTGAGAGGAAGAGTACTTACTGCTACTGTGGACCAGTTTTCACTCCCTACCCCACAGGCACTGACAAGAGCAAAGCAAGAATTACTCTCCAGCACACTCCCTCTATCATCCCACTGGGAAGGATCATGGCTGGAGGCAGGATGAGTCCCTCAGTTTGACTGTCTTTGAGGAAAGGGTCTGCACGAGTTGGACGATTTTGGGAACCCAGAGAGAGTGCGGGGCAATACCCTGTGGGGCGATTTATGCCTAATCTCTTCTCCTTACATGTGCCTTTTACAGGAACCCCTTTGATTGCAACAATGGGAACGCAGCAGACCTATTTGTGCAGTGAAAATGGAAGAAGCCCCCTTGTTGGGCAGCTTCCCTACACCCGGCTCTCCTTTGTTTCTGCTGCTGTCTCAGCCCCAGGGCGGGAGGGTTTTCAACTGTGTTGACTAAGATAATTTGGCACTTCTCAAAAGGGAATTTGCTACAAAGGGCGAAGTACCTCCCTGCGCACAAAGAGCCCCTTTCAGAGCGGAAGGATGCTTCAGTGAACGTTTTGTACCCACAAATCCGACCTCCGCCAAGGACAAAGCTAGGGACAAGAACGCTTAATTGCTGAAGAAATGAAAAGGTAAAAAGCACATCCTCAGGCAAAATGACTCTGCTACTGACACAGCCCGCAGTGGCGGCGGGGATCTGGCTGTGCAGGCAGCCAGCACGGACCCAGCTGCCCGCTCGCTGGGCTCTCCCGAGAGGCGGCAGGATGCTCCCCGCAGGGCACGCACGGGTGACACAAGCTGGACATCCACAGCAGGGCCAGACGGCTCTGGGCAAACGGAGATGCTCTTGGCCAGAGCCCTGGAGGAGTCAAGACGGAGCAAGAGCTGGGCGGGAGGCACAGGGCAGGCTCCCACAGACCTCTGTGCAGCCCAGCACCCCAGTGGTGTCCCCAAACCAATGTGTCTAGGCTACATTAGGGTTCCCAAATGACAGGGCTACCCCGACTTACAGCCTCCTGACAAACTCCACTCAAGCCCAGCTGACATTTCTTTCCCTTTAACGCTTTTTAAATCTAGTACAGCCACACACCATCACCTTAGAGCTCCTTCACCCTCTGTCTGCTGCTATTTCCAGCCAGGCATCACATCACTGCTATACATTTAATTCTTAAATGATTTTTAATCAGGTGTAGACCTTCAGTTTTACAAGTAGCTTCCCATCGCTTTCCTCACTGCCTGGTTTAACCAGTAAATAATGTGCAGAGTTGTTACTTGTTTCCTTATTTCTCAGGGGCCAGGAGCCAGTCATATCAGGTGCTGCACAAACCCACTGATTTGCAGCCAACTCAGCCTTTATGCTGTGCTTGATATTTCTTTTGTTGCCTTCCCTTATCTCTTATCGCAGATGCCAGATTTGCTTTGCTCACAGCCTCAGACCAGGGGAAATCCAACAGCAAGTTCCAGCCTGGATCTGCCCCCTGTCCCAGCCCTGCAGTAACACTTGAGGAGCTTTCTGACGTTGCTCTTGGGCTCCTCTCTCAAGAGTGGTTCCCTCCTGCAAAAGAGCACCCACCAAGCCCACCAGAGCTGGACTGGGTGGCCTGGACCCTCCATAAAACACTCCTGGCGTGCTCTGCCTCACCCTGTCAGCACCATTCCCACTGGCAGGGTGATTCCCACGCACAACTATTGACACTCTTGTGTCAGTTCACACAGATTTTATCGCTCCTAACACTTACATTTGTAGCATGTTAGTGCTGTGGCTGTTTTCTCTTTATCAGAAGAGCACTGTAACTGATTGGTATCAGCTGGGAAGAATCCAAATGTTTATCAATAATGTTCAGGGCCAATATTTTGAAATCCAGTGAGTTTGTCAAAACATATTTTTCTTTTATACTTCTTGACTTCATAAATAAATAAACGATTAAGTGATGTGATGAGCTGTACCTTGTCTCCACAAGGGACACAAGCTTTTCCAAATATTAAGTTACCCAAATCTGAAGAGCCACTTAATGCTCAGTGCTCCATCCTGCCACATTTCTGCCCACATCAAAGTACCACACATCCAACCTGCAAAAGTGCTTCTTAAGCCCCTGCTGTACACCCCTCTGCTGTTTCTGCACCCACATGCCTTCCCAAACATCACCAACAAACCTCCAAAGGAGCAGGTATCTTCTCTTGTTAGATTCAAGTCACAGTTTGGAAAGAAAACTGCCTTTCAACTTTTCCATCCTGCCTTTTCAACTTCTGGTCAAATAGACTGAAAAAATAGCAAAATATTCTCATTACATCTGTTGTTTATGCTGAGCACAGTATAATTTAGGCAAAGCTTTGCTGACCTGTGTCATTGCTAAGATAACATAAACTCAAGTACTTGCTCCTTTGGTAATGGCTGGAAATACTGGATCCTGACTGAGGTACAGGACTTCGGACATACTCATAAGGCTAAGACCCCAAAACAAAGCATGTGTTCCCTACATCCTTCCTACAATAATAAGTACACTTTCTATCTCAAAAAAATTACTAAAAACCAAAAAACTTATGTTTGATTTTTCTAAACTATTTTAGTATAGAAATGCAACTCTAAGGCTCAGCACAGATTACAAAAAATCCAATTCAATTCTAAACCAAGGAGAAATGTTTGCTTTAAACAAAGTTATTAAATTTTAAAAAGTCCAAGTTATGTAATTGTTTAATGGTTTTGATTGTCTATCTGCTCTGCTCTGTCATTTCTATTTTTCTCCTCACAGCCCCCTTCATTCTACCCACATCTGTAGGGCATTACCCATAGTGTAACCAATACTCCAGCTGTGGCTGCCCTGCTGCCATAGAGACAGGACGGATCAGTGCTGCAACAGGAACCATCTGTATGTATGACCCAAAATCACTCTGGATTTTTTTAACCACCACGCTGCTGTGTTTGTGCTCTCTGCTTTAGTTCAAACAGCTGGGCATGACTACTCTAAATTGTCCCCTGCACCAGAAACAGAGGATTTCATCCCAAAACGCAGCCAGGAGACACATGCCGATACCTACTGCTTCCTCCCTGCCATGAGAGCTGTGCCCCCAGTACTCTGAGGGATGCAGGGTGCACCAACAGACTGCAGAGGAATCCATTCTTCAACTTCCTCCTTGCTCCTAACCTCCACCCTCAAACCTTTGCCTATACCCTTCCTGCATGTTTGTATTTCTGCGAGAAGCAAAGGTCCCGGGGACAGAGGCCGCGCTGTGTAAGTGCCGTGTGTGATCTTTGGCTGGCCGCACAACGCTCCCCATTCACAGCCATTCACAAACCGCGACTCACAGCAGCTCACACGCTCTCCCAGGTATTTCAGATGCCAGATGAAAAGGAGCCTGAGACTTCGCTGCAGGGTCCCGTGGTGAGGGCATGCACAAGGTCCTAACAGACAGCTTGTCCCTATCCTTGGTCCCTGCCACAGGGCTGCAATACCTTCCTGGATTTCAAGTGTAAATCCCTACTCCTTCTGCAGCTGGAGTCTGAGGTCACTCTGCCTGACATTTGTCTGGCAACTGAAGCAGCATCTACGTCTATAGTTGGAGTTTCAGTAGCAAAGTACAGCACCAACATGATATTACCAGCAGTACAGCACATCAGCCCCAGCAGTTCTCTTTGCATCTGCTCAGTCCACACTCCACTCAAAACCAGGCTAGACTAGTGGTACTTGGCTGGAAGCAGCCTGAGCCCTCTCGCCCCTTGGCCAAGCATTACATGTGGCAGATTGCCTCCTCACACTTGTGCCCTGGACTTCATGCTGGAATGGAGTTTATAGTGCATCCAACAGGAGCTGCCAGCATGACTCCTCCACAGCTCAGACCCTGTTTTGGCATTAACTTGCAATACAGTATATTCCCATCACTTTGCACCTCCTCTCCCAGTCAAACACTGGAGATCAAATCTGCTGCGAATCGCCAGCGAGGACTGAGCTGCTCGTACCGTCCTGCTCAAAATCCTCCTATCATCACTTTTCTCAATCATTCCTTTCACCTACTTTTAGCAGCAGCATTCTTTCAAAGAGTACTTTTTAAACACAGCTCTGCTGCCTGAATGACTTTTCCTCCAGAGAACAATTCCAAGATGGAAAACAGCTTGTTTTAACCATCCAGCAGTCTTTCTTACTACCCGCTCTCCCAGTGGTTTCTTTCCCATTCCGTTCCTGTCATCCCCATCAGGTCCTACCAGTTGGTTCCCTGTCTGACCAGTCCCTCATTGCCTGCTGAAGCTTCCCCTTCCACAATCCGCGCTCGGCAGCCAGCGCGGGCCAGGACCCGGCACTCCGAGGAGCGAGAGGCGCAGCCCCGGGACATCCCCTCCTCCCGGCCGAGGGCTCCCGAGGCCGCCTGTCCCGGGGGACACTGTGAGGGCGCAGGTTGCCGGGATGAGGAGGGAGCACGGCCGCCCCGGAACCTGCCCAGGAGCGTTTCGGCGGGGAGGGGAGAGGAGATGGTGGCTGAAATCTATCGTGTATTAGGTTATTGGTAGAGGAGATGTGGCATTCCTGGCAGGGCACCAGCTGCTAATTTGACTGCAGCCGGACCCCTCTCTCCCACCGGGGATGCTTGCCGCCGGAGGCAACGAATCTTCCCGGGCACTGGGTCACGGCGCTCGGCCCTGAACTCAGAAAGCCTGAAGCATCCCCTTTCCTTCGTGCGGTGCGAAGACCTGAGGCTTCCCGAGAATCCCGCAGGCCGGGAATGGGCTCTGCCCCTCAGCGAGCGATGAAACAGCCGATAAGGGGGGGGCTGCCTGTTCCCGGTGCTGCTCCTCTCCCCGGAGCTCTGGGCGGCCGAACCGCGGGACACGTGTTGGATGCTGCTCCCGTCCGAGATGCACAACTACCTCCGAGGGAGGGAGCCCCAGTGACCGCCCAGGTGCCCGGCTGCCCCCCTCAGCTTTCCTGGGCACGGGAGGGGTGCAGAGGCTGAGGAAGAGCTCGCCCTAGCACCCTCCCGGCTCTCCGTATTTCCCCAAAGATCGCCTACCTCCGCCAGCTTGGAGCTCCTCTCCTTCGGGATATTGCTGCGCTGTTTCCCCCTCACGGGCAGCCCTCTCACCGCAGCCAGGAAAGTTGTCAGGAAGACGAATCCGAGGATGAGCACGACTTTCCCCCTAATCAGAGGCATCTCTCCCTTCCTCTCTCCCCACCTCGCACGTCCAGGGCAGGCGGTCTGGCAGCACGCCCGCCCTTAATGCTCCAAATCCTGTCCTCCGAGAGGAGCAGTAAAAACGAAACAAAATATATATCTTTTATATAGATATAAACCACCGGAGCCGGGAAGTGCGGTGTCCCGCGGGCGCGGGCAGGGGCCGGGGTAGGGTCCGCCGGCCCGGGCCACTCCGCTCCCTCTGATCGCTCTTGCAGTTTGCCGAGCACCTTCCGCTGTCGCGGCTCCCCCGGGTCGCCTGCCGGTACTGATGCTGAAGGATAACTCTGAAAAGCTTCACAAATGTGTGCGGGGAGAGAGGGAGGGAGAGAGCTTCGGCTCCCCACCCCACTTCCTAATCCTTTCGGCAATCCGATTTCTTTTCCTCCTCTTCTCCTCCCCTCTCCGAGTCACTCCCCGGTGCTGCCGCGGCTCTGCAGGCAACGCCGGGCACCGGAGGGCGGACGGGAGGCCGCTCGGCGGGGAGCGGCTCCTGCTCGCATGAAGCGCGGTCCTGCCCCTCCCGGGCGACCGCCGCGGCC